>SCLH01001018.1:230173-242653 GCA_004367855.1 Oikopleura vanhoeffeni | reverse complement strand
TTAGGAATCCTTGGATAGAACTACGAGGATTCGCTCAGCAATATGTTAAAGTGCAACTAGTAATCCTTCATTTTTAATATGATAACGATAATGGTGCATTTGTCTGCCAAGAGTAGTATACTCTTGAGATTTAATTATTGTTAATGGTCATAGGCGTAAGGTGTTTTACAAGTTTATATAGAGAATAGTGAGAATACTAGGAATAGTTTGTAAAAATTGTCTAGTGATATATAAGATAAATTCGCGGTAAAATAGTGGATATATAGTGCAGAAAATAAAGATAGAGATTATACTGTTGCATTCGATATTAATATTATTATTAAATAGAATTTCCCTAAATATAATAACAACTAACATAGATTGCGCATACATTCAATATAGAGTCATAACTAACCTTCTATTGTCATATCTTATTACTCCACTATTTCTATGTCGTTAAACTGTTGCCATTTTCGAGCTGAATATGTCCATCTCAATTGCACACCAATAGCAATCACACAAATTATTCTTAACGGCTTTGATGAAACTAAGCGTCGAGACAAAGAGTGATTTTTCGAGACTTGAGGTTGATGTTAGACAAAAATTTAAAAATCGCATTTTAAATTTTAAAACATGATTGTAACAATAGCAACTTTTCCAAATCATCTTTAGTCTCGACGCCACTTAAAACTCACGCATAATAGCGACATGTGCGTGATTGTCGGGTGTGTGATTAAGATGATTATAGGTGATAGTATACACGCTAAATCATTGTACAAAAATCATAAATCTCGTGAGTTAACAATTTAAAAAATTTCCTGAAGCGAAATCGCCAAATGACGCAAGTTTTTTTCAGCTTCATTCAAATATTGAATATTTCATCAAGATATCACTATTAATTTTATTGATTTTTCAAAAATTATATTTTAATCAGAGTACTGTTGTTTATAGTTGATACTGAGTATAATTTATTGGCATGCACTGAAATAAAAAAATGAATGAAACTGTAAAATCTTTTCAGTCTGACATCGATTTTACAGTTTGAACGTTGACGTTTTGCGAAACTATTTCGAGAATTTGCCGCTTTCAATATGTTTTGTTTCTGATTTTTTGCTTGAAAAAACAGAATGTCGAAAATGAATACATTTTTTGTGATACATAAAAACTGTTTCATATCATGAATCCAAAATTCTTGACAAAACATTTTATAAAATTTTTCGCAAGAAGAGAACAATTTGATGCTTTTCAAAATAAAACTAACAGTTTTTTGGTTGCGTCTGAAAGCTGAGATTTGCCATATTTTTCTTTGGTTTCTACATTTCCCAAATAAAAATTAAGCAATTAATAAGTAAAAAATAATTTCTTTGAAAAAGAAATATTTATAAATAATTTGAGATATGTCCTTATAGAGAAACGCCGAATTCAAACATGGTTTTGGCGTATTCAAATGCCAATATAAAAAAATATAGTAAAAAAAAAATAATTTAGTTAAGCCTTTTCAAATAAGTTCGGAATAAATAAAAAAAACAGATTATAGCCGAGAGATTCTCTTAGTAATTGTTTTAAAAAACGTCGGCTCAAACTTTAAAAATCGATTCAACCACAAAAAAATTTGTGCAGTTTTTGATAGGTTAATTTCAGGTGCTTGAAATCATTGTATCTATTTTATCCGTATTATCTAATTTTAATTTCTTGTTTTTGATTTATTCATCAATTTCCACTCGAGCAAGTTTCCCATTGTCTACCAAAAAATGTACCAAATAAGATCCTTTAAATCACACGTATCCAAAATCAAAAAAAGAAAAAAAATATATTTTTAGCCTAAAATAATTAATTAAACATTCAACTTGACAATACTCTGGCATGAATTATATCTATATGAAAAATAGACCATATCAAGTTTAACTCTTTTTAATAAAATAAAACAATCGTTAATTTCCTCTGGAATTCCCTGCAGTGAATAACATGCTTAATGTTAAAGAGAATTATTCTCGCAGTTAAAACTTATCAAAAGACCGCATATGTAAAAGTTCGAGAAAAACTGACCTTGTGGCCCTTTCAGATCATCAAAACAAGATTTCATGCAACGGTAAGTGAGAGAGAATATTCATCTTAAATTTTCTGTTCAAGGGCATATGAATACACAGACCCTTAATTTCATTCTGAGCCGGGAAATTTTATAAATTTTGAGACAATTCACTTTTTGTAATATGACTCCAAATAGAAATAGTAATGTTTATAAAAGATCAAATTAACAATTCAATGTCGGAATACGATCCGGTTCTCGTTAAATTATGTGATAGAATGGTCAACATCAACTATTTAATGTTTTTGTTAATATGACTCTCGGAATGAACTCGTGATGCAGCATATAAATGAAAAAGATTGGCGAAATGATCTTACATAAAACTTGACTTTATGTTTGATATAATTTATTCTCCATTCTCACATGTAAATTTCAAAAACTTGTGTTAAAAAGTCTGGTTTGAACCTCAAATTTCCTATTTCGAAGTGAGAGAAAATATATCTATCTTCAAAACTTTGTTTAAATATGAAAGGTGCATATGTATAACACATTCCACCCTTAAGGTCTCTCTAAGCCTGAGGGCAAATTGTATGCACATTTTGGACTAAGCCTAATTACATTTTTGAATAAAAAATATTTGACCGGTTTTCTGAATCAGCTAACTGGTTGAGGAGTTAGTTTAGCGTAGGGGCAGCGAAAAAAGAAGGCAAAACTTAAAAACAAATTCCAGTCGTCTTTCAGGATTGAGATATGAATTAATTTTTTCGACGCTAGTACATTTTTAAAAGAGAAAATGATTCGATTCGTTTCCGATAATATATGCCTTTTCTAAGGTAGTTTTCTAAAAAAACAAATAAAATAAATTCAATATAATATCAGATCTGATGATACCAAAGCCTAAATAAACTGGCTTTTAGCACGTATTTTTCAGACTTTAAAAAACGGCCGAAAATAAGTCAACCGAAAGACAGTCCGTGAATAGAGAAATTGCGTTAAAGGATGAAAGTACCATTGAAGGAGCTCGAAAAGACGACAGTTTTGCAAAATTGACATGTCAGAATTCAGTCATCGAATTAGTATTACAGTAGACCGATGGGACTCTACCAAAGAAAAAAATATCAAAATATCAAAGCTTGCTGTCAAAATGACACGCCTCAGAGTAATAAGATGTAACATCAAAAAGTTCTTATTTTTGAAAGAAGGTGGTAAATATATTTGAAACAAAAACATTGATATTGGAAAAAATAATGATAAATAAGTAGTGTGATATGGCAAATAAAACGAAGTCTTTTAAAAAGGGGTGGTTCGAACAGGACTTGATTTCCACACAACTTACGCTAGATGCATGGCTTTACCGAGTCGCGTCGAAATCATATCGAAACTTTTAAAGTTTTTTGCATTCATAATGATAAGTATTGTTATATTATAATGATAATTAATGATGATAGGTTTATTATAATAATATAAAATATAGTAATTTAGTTTGATTGTATTAAGTGATCGATTCAGAAAAACTCAATATGATTATTTGAAAAGTATAAAATTGAAGTCTTTTTGAACTAATGCAAAATGCGTAAAAATATGAAAAAAACGATATGTAATTTAAAAAATTGAATTAAAAGGGTTAACATTTTAAAAGTGAAAATAAGTGTCTTTGTGCAAAAAACTTTTAACATAAGGCTATGTCAAATAAAGTAATAATTCAATAATTTTTACTTTAAGCGTCGATTTCAATCGCTCCAAGCATAAGTTTATCAAAAAGAAATCATATTCACACGAAACTCATATCACACAAAACTCTTTATCACGACAAATTCATTATCACAGCGAAATTCCATTATCATTACAATCCCGGCGAAGTTATCATCTGTTACAGCTTGAAGAGTATGGATTATTCGTTGTTTAGGGGTGAAAAAATTCTTAAAACTGACAAGTAAATAAAAAACCAGGATTTTTTTCAAGACACTCAGATTATCTAGAAGTGTTCACTTAAAAAATTTAAAATAAAACCAACAAAGATAGTAATCACTTTTACCTATCTTTAAGAAAATAATCTACATAATCTTAGAACTTTCATATCAGAAGGACTAAATATCTCCATCACTAAGTGGGCATTTGAAGTTTTTGGTCATTTGCCCTTAAAAAAATGTATTAATATTTTTAGCTTATGCACAAAAGATGATATTTATAAAAATGATGGTTTTCCGAACAATCTGAGAAGTACCTTTGTGATATGAGTTCATTTAATCATAAATCATATTCTATAAGGTCGTTTTTCAAATGGTCAAATATTCATGACTTATTTAAAGATATAGCGAATCTGGATCGTACATTTATATAAGATGACCCCGTTGGTAGAACGATAAACTGTTCCAACTTGACACATAATTATTTTGTTATATACTTTTTAAAAAAAAACACCTCTCAATAAGGTCAAATATTCCAATTCAAATATTTCAATATATCAGTTCAAAATTCAATGTTGAGTTATGAGCCTTTATACTATTAGTATAAGGGGTCATCATAACATATAATTTTTAAATCGACTGTCATATGGTTAAATAAAGTTGAAATTATCGACCATATTTTGTTAACAACTCAACTAGACGACACATAAGTTTAGAAATTTGGAAATTATTATATGTTCTAAAATTTTCTGATGTTCACCTCACGATGAATCCGATTTAATATAAAATCTATTAGGACTGTATGAGTCGTTCAATGAGAGTACAAGATAGATAATTATACGTTCGGGCGATCCATATATACCATGGTTTAGCAAACAGATTATGTTGAAAACATCTAATCTATAGTCTCACATCGCCAAACTGGCAGAAAATTCGTTAATAAATAAAAAAAATTGTCTAATGGAGCTATATTTAATTTTTTTCTGAGATTACTGAAATTTTTAATTATTTGCTTTTCGTTGAAAATATGAAAGAATCGATCTGATTCAAGTCCATTCATTATTGTATTTTTCTTTTCCAATAGTTGTGCTCAGTTTGAGGTATCTAAGAACTTAATTCGCGAGAGTCGTTTTCAAAAGCGAATTATATAAAAGTTTTGGTTTAAAAGTGGCTTAGTAATGTGCGCGGAGGCCCTAACATCGATATTACAGTACTGTGTTTTTTAATTGCGAAATGAGAATTGTCATTAAGGATTTTACGAGCCAATTGAAAATGGTAAACTAGCATGGATTTTATTTAAAGCCAAGCTATAGCCGATATTAAGGTTTGAAAATATATCCACCTAGTTACTCATTTTTTATTGGCCGTTATTAACTAATGACAATTTTCATTTCGCAAGTAAAAAACACATACTGTATAAATATTGGCTATAAATAGAATACAAGTCCCAGAACAGATGATCTCATTAAAATAAACTTCCCATAACATGTCCCATAGAATTTATTCTTGGGCAAACTGTAAATTTTTGAGTTTCATAATTTTGATTTTACATCTCACTCAATTCTTAAATTTTCATATCAATTCTTAATATTGATTTAAAAATTTTTTAATCGTTGATTTAGCTCATGAAGAAAAAGTGTATGAGTGTGGCCCGTCACGGGCGAACCGATATGATCAACCGTGTAGGATTTACTGTGTCCTGGTGACTGAAGAAAAAATTAAATCCGATATAAGTCCGGTAGGTTTAACAAATTCTAAAGACAACTATCATGATAATGCACACACACCTGAAAATTTAAATTTTATCGAATTTTGCCTTTACGGTGGCGGAAATTTTATGTAATAAAGCATTACACCGAGCCGCCGACAAGCGAAAAATTGAATTCAGAAGAAACTGCGTTAATATGGTCTTAAATTAGCACATGAAGTTACATTCTTCTTTTAAGAGAATTTCTAGTCTGATGAATTTTCAAACGACCTTTAAAATGTTGAAGAAGGTCTCATTGCTGAGTAAATAGACAAATTTGACATATATTGAAACTACGAATTTCGTATTACGAAAACCATCCAAAAGTTAGGTTATTTTTGGGGCATTTATATGCAGTCAAAATTTTATGTATATTAACTGCACTGTTTTCACACTTTTCACAAATTGTACCGGTGATTATTAAAAACACGTTCAATGACTTGTGATATCGTTTTAAAAGCAAAATCAAAATATATACGTCGGAAATTCAGGAAAATTTCTTCGAAATTTATTTTACAACGTATTATAAACAAAACGTGATAATGAGACAACATTCTATCCACTTTTGGATAAAATATTAATCCCCGTCGGGTAAATAAGCTTTGATAAAAATAAGTTAAATGATAAGCTACTATTATTTGATTAATTTTTCATAAAAATAAGAGCTAATATCATCAAAATAATTCGAATTTTATCTTTATTCATAGTCTAATAAGAACAGACAATCATGATCCAATCACCAATTTTGTCACGTGATAAAATACGTTGGAAAATTGTTCATTGATCATATCGAAATAAACACCGGTCCGCATTACTGTGATATTTTTCATAGAATAGCATTCGAAAACCATGTTCTTTCTTAGCTACTATTATGATTGATAATTGCGCCTGGTTTTGTGATCCAATGAAAAATCCGTATTTTGTGATAAGTTTTCACATTGGCGTTTACTAAGCTTTATTTATATTCTTCGTCCGACCTCATTAGATAACTTTCACTACCTGCTACACATCATTGTTAAACCATAGTGGGAATATGGATCTACACCCGACTGCGACGAAAGCCTGATTCAAATGATGCGAATTTGGCGTGGATATTATTCGCTGAGTGAACTAATTTTGTTTACGCATATACAGTCAACCAATCACGGCGCACTGCATCATTCTCACCAACTTAGCAATATGGAATATGGGGTATGTTTGGCAGTTGGGGTGGAGATGCATAGCCCGTTATACAGCTAAACTGTTCCTATTTGTTAGTCTCTTCAAATATGTAGAGATTTTCGGTTTTCTTCATAAGCTAAGAATGTGCTACAAAATTTGGACACTCTACGATATGAGACCCAAGAGTTAATATTACATGATTTCTTCATTTATATTGTAAATTTTGCCGAAATGATGTGATTTTCACTGAAAAAAGTCATTTTTAGATATTTTAGAGGTCATATAATTTTTTTCATACATTTTAGATCGAAGAAAATTCAGGAGCTAGTTTCTACCTTAGTTTTGCATTTGAAGAAAGTCTAATTTTTACAATCTAAAACGTGGTTTTGTTCGAAAAACTTTCAAAATTTTCTTCCCTATAAATTTGGTGTTTAAATTCCGTACAAAAATAGAATTTTTTTTGTTTATGATAGGTTTCAAATGCACGAAACCCGAATCATCCTAGTCTCCTTACTGATCAGTGTGCAGATCCGAGAATTCCTTGAATTTAAGCGGGATTACAAGAACCTTTGGTTTGATTATTATAGATTATATAACGGAAAACTGTAAGGTCATCGGAATATGACTCTCCTAATGACTTGCCCTCTCTGAAAAAACTTGTTCTGAGGCAGCCTAATCACTTATGGTAAAATGTCTTATTTAGCCGCGGTTGGGCGACATTATTACAGCTCCCGTTGCCTTGATTTTACTTTAAAAATCTTTCGCCATTTACTCAATAACTCAAGCTCGGGAATACAGCTCGACACCGAACTGGAAGCCTCATCTCCACCAGTCCGACGCCGAATTGAAATTAGGGTTAAACTATAGAGGGGGTGACTGCACTCCGGTGAGAGCTAACACAACGGAAATAACAAATGTAGAACGTTTTGCTAAGTTTAACGATGAGGTAAGAACGGCAAAAAAAAATTTCTTTCAATTTTTAAATGTATTTTGAAATTGGAAGCCCGGAAAAAAATATAACATCTGATCAAAAAAAATGAAAACAATGTCAGCAATTAAAATGAAAATGCCATTTTGAAATGGCTTTATTTAAACCTTTTAAAAATTTAAAAACAACTTTAGAAAATGATAGAAAAAAATGTGGCCGTTTCGAACGTTATTAACATCAAGATGATTAGTTGAAGCTGGAACTATGAACGTTATCGGTGATAATTAAGTTTAACGTAGAATTGTCGGTTTCTCGAAGATTTTTGAAAAAATATCATTAATGTTATTTCATACTATTTTAGTAGCAAATTAAATGAAAATTTCCGCTTAAAACCAGAGAAATTGTGTTTATTCTCTTTATAATAGGTGCTTTTTCAACCTACAGTTGCTTAATTATAAAAAGGAAGTCAGGGCTAACACACGCACTAACCAAAATTGGAAAGGCACGACAGGATTTTATGATTTAAACAAAACATCCAGGGATAATTTGCTAGTCCTGGTAAACAAACTGTTTTCGTGATAATCAAGTTTAGAAAGTTGAAAATATGAGAAATTCCAAAAAAAATCTTTACAAAAATTAGGGTTGAGATTTTGTCAATTGTTCTTACATGATTCAAATAATAACTACATGTACAGGGCATGTATACGCATTTGTTTTGTTGTATTTCAAGAGAAGTATTGTTAACGATTTTTAAATTTGCGCTCGAAACAAGACTTTTCTGCAAATGATAAAGCAAAAATCAAAACGTTCTAGAAAGAAATAATCTTTTTTTAATAATATTTTGAAGCAGGGAACATTTTCACAAATACAATCAATATAATTTAGAGAACTTCATATGGAAAATGATGACCGTCGCAAAAATTTCTGTATTTTTGAGCGATTCGCTTCAAAACATGAAAATGCAAATTTGCCTCGACAGTTAAACAATGAAACATTACACTCAGTATGTGTGTATCGTTGTAATATTACTGCCATGAGTCTGTTATTTTCAGTAAATTTTGAAGCGAATCTCCTAAAAAACAAAAAAAACACTTATTCGTATCAATCTCGATACTTTCAATATATTTCGTAGATATGTAATAGAAATTAAATAGTGCAAGAATAATACATTCTTACTATTATTAATTAACAATAAAAGGACTTATTGTCTTAATGAAACCCTTTAACGGATTAAATAAAAATCGATGCTTATTTATAAGTGATGCAGTTTGTGTCAACACGTTGGAAAAATATTTATTATAATGCATTAGACGAAAAGAAAATACCTATTCGTTAAGACGTGATTTTCGTCCTTTTTGCATATCCATCATTTAATATTCTTGGCTAATTGTTTGGAAGGTAGTGACAAAGTTCGATAATAATAATGAAAATCGCTTAAAAGTATTGTGGTGGTCCTCGCGTCACGCAAAATAAGTTGCGGCCGCTTTGAAGCGCCAAAGTTGTCAGTACAAGGATTTTTAATGATACTAGACTCTGAGAGTTCATGCTGAGTTAAATTTCCTTATAGACTTAGGGGCCTCGGTGGCAAATTTTGACAGATTACTGATATGGGCTTGATGAAAACTTTTTCACTGGATAAATATATTCTTCTCATATACCATCAAAGTGATTGTGAATAATCAGGCAACTTTTTTAACTAGCGAATTCTTTGCATTATGGCTTTTTAAGAAAATTTGAGTTCTATATTTAAACTTATTCGAATTCGACCAAATTATGAGAAATTTTCGATGTTAAAGTTCCGGACAATATAAAAAAATGCTTTATTTTTTTCAAAAATTTTTCTCAATTATAATTTTTCAAATCAAGCGAAAAAACTCTGCAAAAAGCTACTTTTACTTTTCACTAGGTGACGCACAATTTTTTATATGCTCTTTGAAAAAACATATGACTGGTTTAGTGATTTTGGTCAAAAATAATGGATAATATTTTGAAATGTTTTCTCATTTTATAGTTCAAAAATTTTTCAAACTATGTTTTTTGGAATCCTTAGCTGAAAATATAAGGAATGGCGACTCTCACTACATTAAATATGCTTCGTTTTGTTCTTCGCTCTTGTTTATACTGCAAATCATATTTTTTGATTGAAAAATACGGTTGGCGCGAATAAGTTAAGCCCTCTTAGTCAATAATTAAAAAGAATTATTTCAACCGAGCTTCCAATTGGTTAAGCCGACGTCCTGTCGAACCGTTTTAAATTATTTCATTAAACTCATGAAAAAGAATATTTCTTTCGATGTGCCAAAATTTCTTGTTTTTTTCGACTTTTTTCACAAATTTAAATTTCGAATTTGACTTTAACAAATCTATGAATTTAAACTTAATAAATTTTCAACGTTCGAGCAGGCCGTATTTTAGAGCTTTCTGATTAATAAAAAAATCCAATTTTTAACTGTTATTCTTGACTCTTAACTTATCAAAACGCGGTTTTTGATGTGTTTTTTTCAAGACGATTTATAAAGCAAAATTATAATCTGGAAAAATTCAATAATACAAAGGAGCTGTAAAGTAGAAACTTGTGTTTAAAAAGTTTTATCCGAAAATTTAAAGTGACAAAAAGTTTCTCTCAAGACAAAACAAATTGAAAAAGTGCAAATCTGTCAAAAATGCACCGAGGCTCCTATAACTATATGGATACCTGCCTCAGAGTACAGACCCTTAATATTGAATGATACAAAACAACGCAAGATTTTAGCAGCCCAATCAAACCTTTGATTGCGGAATAGGCCGATTTCATTTGGTCAGATTAAAAAAGATCAACAAATCAAATTGGCTCAATTTCGCATTTTTCAAAATATGTAGGGATTTGACTTTGAGGTGATGATCACCTGGTAATCCTATAATGATAAAATTAAATATTTTTTTATTTTCCGGAATTGATTTCAATTAACTTATGAGTGCATTTTGACAGATTTGCACTTTTTCAATTTGTTTTGTCTTGATGAGAAACTTTTTGTCACTTTGAAATTTTCGGATAAAAACTTTTTCAAACTCAAGTTTTTACTTTACAGCTCACTTTGTATTATCTGAATTTTTCCAGATTGATTATTTTGCTTTATAAATCGTCTTTTGAAAAAACGCGCGTTTGTAAGTTACGAGTCAAAATAACAGTAAAATTGATTTTTTATTAATTAGAAGCTCTAAAATACGGTCCTGTCGACCGTTGAAAATTTATTAAGTTTAAATTCATACGATTTTTAAGTCAAAATCGAATATTTAAATTTTTGAAAAAAAACGAAATTTTAGCACATCGAAAGAAATATTTTTTTCATGAGTTTAATGATTGCGAAAGTAAAATAATGCTTAATGAACTTTATTTATTTTTGTGTACTTAATGTTAATTAAGTCGCCCCAAAGGGCGAACTTAATTATCATTAAGTACACAAAAATAAATAAAGATCATTAAGCATTATTTGCTTTTGCGCATTATACAGTAACGGCCTGGAAGTGTACACAATAATCAAACGAACATTTATGAACGCTGAAAAGGTAAAGGAGGGAGTGCTAATCAAGCCAAAACGGCCAGTGCCCATGTCTGAAAAGCTTGGAAAAGGCATCATTTCAATTGAATAAAAATAGAAAATNCTTTGTATAATCTGATTTTTTTCAGATCGATTATTTTTACTATATAAATCGTCTTTTGAAAAAACACTCAAAAAACGCGCGTTTGCTATCAAAGGTGTCTAAATAACAGTCAATTTTATTTTCTATTTTTATTTACTAGAAGCCCTAAAAAACAGTCTCGATCACCGTTGAAAATTAATGTAATTTAAATTTATACGATTTTTACGTCAATCGAAAATTTAAATTTTTGAAAAAAGACGAAAAAAACCGAAATTTTAGCACATCGAAAGAAATAATTTTTTTCATGAGTTAAATGAAATAAATTTAAAACGGTCGACAGGTTAGCTTACCAATTTGGCAAGTTTCGGTGAAATAAAAAAATTTTAGTTATGGATAAAAGAGGGCTTTGATGAACTTCTGCCAAACCGTAGTTCGTTAGATAAATTATGATTCAGAGTTTAAACAAGAGCGAATGAACAAAACGAGGACATATTTAAATATAGTGAAAGTAGCCATTCCGAATATTTTTAGCTAATGATTCCAGAAAAATTAGTTTGAAAAATTTTGAGCAAGAAATAAGGAAAAATTTCAAAATATTTCCAAATAGTTTCGACCGAAAATCCCAAAAAAATGTCAGATGATTTTTCAAATATCATATAAAAAATGTGTGGTCACCTACGCGAAAAGTTAAAGTGGCCATTTTGAAGTTTTTTCTTCGTTGATTTGAAACAAATACTGTAAAAAAAATTTGATGAAAAAATAAGGCATTTTTTCATAATGCTCGGAACTTCTTTCAAAAATTTCTCATTATTTGTGGAATTCGAAAAGTTTAATTCGAANGTCTATAAGAAATTTAACTCAGCATGAACTCTCAGAGTCTCAGTATCATTAAAATCCTTGAACTGATCAACTTTGGCGCTCAAGCGGCCGAACTTATTTTTGCGTGACCGCGAGACCACCACAATATTTTTAAGCGATTTCATTATTATATCGAACTTTTGTCAAACTCCTTCCAAACATTAGCCAAGAATATTAAATGATGGATATGCCAAAAAGGACGAAAATCACGTTTAAACGAATTATTTTGTTCGTCTCATGCATTAATAATCAA
>SCLH01001018.1:196938-223860 GCA_004367855.1 Oikopleura vanhoeffeni | reverse complement strand
TTTTTCCAAATCATGTTTTTTTCAAAATATATTTCACCACCTTTCTTTCAAAAATAAGACTCTTTTTAGGTGTTACATCTTATTACCTCTGAGGCGTGTCATTTTGACAGCAAGATTGATGATTTTGATATTTTTTTCTTTGTAGAGTCCCATCGGGTCTATGTAATACTAATTCGATGACTGAATTTGACATGTCAATTTCTGCAAAACTGTCGTCCTTTCGAGCTCCTTCAATGTTACTTTCATCCTTTAACGCAATTTCTCTATTCACGGACTGTCTTTCGGTTGACTTTATTTTCGGCCGTTTTTTAAGTCTGAAAATACGTCTAAAATGCCCAGTTGATTTAGGCTTTGTATCATCAGATCTGAATATTATATTGAATTTATTTATATTTGTTTTTTTAGAAAACTACCTTAAAAAGTGCGATATATTATCGGAAAACGATCGAATCATTTTTCTCTTTTAAAAATGTACTACGCGTCGAAAAAAGTTAATTCATATCTCAATCCTGAAAGACGACTGGATTTGTTTTAGTTTTGCTGTCTTTTTTTCGCTGCCCCTACGCTAAACTACTCCTCAACCAGTAGCTGATCAGAACCGGTCAATATTTTTTATTCCAAATTAATTAGCTTGTCACAAATATGCATACAATTTGCCCTCAGGGGCTTAGAGAGACCTTAAGGGTTGGAATGTGTTCATACATATGCACCTTTCATTTAAAACAAAGTTTTGAAGATAGATATTTTCTCTCACTCGAAAATAGGAATTTGATTCAAACAAGACTTTTTAACACAAAATTTTTGAAATTTACATGTGAGAATGGAGAATAAATTATATCAAACATAAAGTCAAGTTTTATGTGATCATTTCGCAATCTTTTTCATTTTATATGCTGATCAGAGTTCATTCGAGAGTCATATTACCAAAATTAAATAGTTGATTTGACCAATTTTATCACATAATTTCGCTATACGGATCGTATTCCGAACATTGAATTGCTAATTTGATCTTTTATAAACATTACTATTTCTATTTGGAGTCATATTACAAAAAGTGAATTGTCTCAAAATTTATAAAATTTCCCGGCTCAGAATGAAATTAAGGGTCTGAGTGTATTCATACTGCACCTTTGATCAGAAAATTTAAGATGAATATTCTCTCTCACTTACCGTTGCATGAAATCTTGTTCTGATTGATCTGAAAGGCACAAGGTCAGTTTTTCTCGAACTTTTAACATATTGCGGTCTTTTGACTAAGTTTTAACTGGGCAATATATCTCTTTTAACATTAAGCATGTTATTACTGCAGGGAATTCCAGAGGGAAATAACGATTTTTTATTTTATTAAAAAGAGTTAAACTTGATATGGTCTATTTTTCATATAGATATAATTCATGCCAGAGTATTGTCAAGTTGAATGTTTTAATTAATATTTTAGGCTAAAAATATATTTTTTTCTTTCCTTTTGATTTGGATACGTGTGATTTAAGAAGGATCTTTATTTGGTACATTTTTTGGTAAGACAATGGGAAACTTGCTCGAGTGGAAATTGATGAATAAATCAAAAACAAGGAAATTAAATTAGATAATACGGATAAATAGGTACATTGATTTCAAGCACCTGAAATTAACCTACTCAAAAACTGCACAAATTTTTTTTTGATCGATTGTTTGAGCCGACGTTTTTAAAACAATTACTAAGAGAATCTCTCGGTATCAATCTGTTTTTGTTCCGACTTATTTGAAGCTACTAAATATTTTTGTGTTTGTCTATGAGGAACCCATTTATCAAACAAATTTGGATTGAATACGCCCAAAACCCATGTTTGAATTCGGCGTTTCTCTATAAGGACAATATCTCAAATTATTTGTAAATATTTCTTTTCTCAAAGAAATTATTTTTTACTTATTAATTGCCTCTAATTTTTATTTGGAAATGTAGAAAACCCAAGAAAAATATGGCAAAATCTCAGCTTTCAGACGCAAACCAAAAAACTGTTTAGTTTTATTTTGAAAAGGATACAATTTGTTCTCTCTGCGAAAATTTTATAATGTTTGTCAAGAATTTTGATTCATGATATGAAACATTTATTATGTATCACAAAAAAATGTATTCATTTTCGACAATTCTGTTTTTATCAAACGCAAAAAAGTCAGAACAAAAACATATTGATAGCGGCAAATTCTCGAAATAGTTATCGCAAAAACGTCAACTTCAAACTGTAAAAATCGATGTCAGACTGAAAAGATTTCTTACAGTTCATCACTATTTTAATTTCAGGTGCATGCAATAAATGTACTCAGTATCAACTATAAAACAACAGTATCTGATTGAAATATAATTTTTGAAAATCAATAAATTCATAGTTGATATCTTGATGAAAATATTCATATTTGAATGAAGCTGAAAAAAACTTGCGTCATTTGGCGCATTTCGCTTCAGAATTTTTCAAATTGTTAACTCACGAGATATTATGATTTTTTGTAAATGATATAGCGTGTATACTTATTCAACCTATAATCCATCTTAATCACACACCCCGACAATCACGCAACATGTCGCTATTATGCGTGAGTTTTAGTGGCGTCGAGACTAAAGATGATTTGAAAAGTTGCTATTGTACAATATGTTTTAAATTTAAAATGCGATGTTTTAAATTTTGTCTGAAATCACCTCAAGTCTCGAAAAATCACTCTTTGTCTCGACGCTTATTTCACTCAAGCCGTTAAGCAATAATTTGTGTGATTGCTGAGGTGTGCAATTGAGATGGACTATTTGTTGAATTGGGAAATTCACTAAAATAAATATATGAAAAAGTATTAACTTTTTGAAATTATCCATTATTTTTAGCCGAATTTATTATATCATGCATTTTTCACTATTTTTCTCACTTAAAAACTTTTACCGCCTTACTAACAATAATTTCCAGTATTATCCGTGGTAACACCTAGACATATTAAAAATTGAAGTATCTGGATTGTTCAGCAATGAAAGCTTGAGTTCAGGTCCTTAATTTGCGGCGTTCCGCGTAGCCACAGAGTTTATTATAAAATCACGAATTCTGAAGAAAACTATCACTTCAGATTTTCAGTGTTCGTAAAAGAATGTCTTAGAACATTCTAATATTTTACTTTTTTAAGGGGTCGAGTCTTAAGAATTTACTAGTGTTTTTAAAGAGATTATCAGCTCAAAAGTGTTAAAAATATGTTTATTTTACACATTTTATAACCGAAATGAATAGTGAAACCTCCAAACAAGATTATCTCAGTTAGGATTTAGGCTTAAGAATTTAGTCATGTTTATATTTTTTGAACGTTCCAAACCCCGCGGTAAAAACCTTAAAGTCAACTTACTGAATATCGTGAATATTTGTTAAAATAGAATTATGCCAGAATGTATCAAATCTTTTTACGTCACGAATAATGACTTACTTTTGACTTAACCCCACCCTCACATTTTTTTTAAGATATTGTTTTCTCGTGGATTAGCTGGAGCCTTATTTTTAGCTTCGGAGGAAAAATATAAATATAGGTTGAAAATGAGCACAGATATTTAACCTGTTTGAGGGCAACGGTTATTCAACCCCACCTTTTTCTTTGAGTTTTTCTGCGTGAAAAATCTTCTTTTTAAAAATACTTTATCAACTATAAAACTCTCCTTTTTTTTAGAATGATATTATGCACTTTAATATATTACTTATTTTATTTCGCAGAATTGCAACAGAATAATTAGGCAATAGTACAAGTGAAGTATAGGCTAATCGAAGCCAGCTATAGCATGATTATTTTGTTGCCCTTCTGCAAAAAATATGTCTCAAAATTGGGTCTAAAAAATCACTGATTTGAAAACGATTGTAAGAAATCGAATCCATTATCAGTTTTACTCAAAAATCCACAATGAATTTAAAATGCATATAAATTAAAAATTTATATTTATTGACGACCCTCACCAGACAGATCCTTGATATTTGAATAATGCGAAATTCAAGAATGTGATTGGATGGCCGCCAAAATTCAAACTTTTTTAATTGGCTAATCTTAACCTTTCAAAAATTGTGGATCTGTCCCGCGAGTGTCTTTAATCTATATATATTATTATAATCCATCGAAACCAACAGATAATCAGTAAATTAAGGTAAAACAATATTTGAAAACAATATCTTGGATGGTATAACCTGTAGCCAGAAATAAACAAAATGTACTACGTCTTTTCGAATCCAATTGTTTTGATTAGCGTAAGCAGGGATCGGCAGAACTGGATCGGATTGGAATTATTGGATCGGATTGGATCGTATTGGTTTTTTCCGATCCGATCCAATACGATTTTTTTTTCTTCATGCCGATCCCTGAGCGTAAGTGCTAGCAAAAACTAAGATCGGTAGCAAAAATGTGACGTGCTGTATGCAAACAAAATTCTTCAGATTATTGTATTTCTTTTTGATTTATTTCTTATTCAAAAAAAATATGCTGACATCGTTGAACTTCTTAATAAACTAACGATTTCTCTATCGATTTCGTGGAAACTGGAGGGATACTATTAAGTTTTACCAATAAAGTAACATATTTGCATCAAATTCTCACCGGTCTAATCCACGAGAAAATACTGTTAAAGTTTTAACCCGCATTCGTCGAAATAATGTGCTTTTAAATAATCAATTTAGAAACATAAACTAGGCTATTAAATGAAAATCCATCCTACTTTGTACTCTGAGAAAAATTGACCTCCGGAATTGAAAAACACGGATCCTAGTTTTAACCCGATTATAAGTCAAATAATTAGACATAAATACAGAAGAAAATATGTTTTTTACTTCCCGTCTGATACTTTTGGTTTGCGTAGGCAGAATTCTTACCTTTTTTATCGTACCGAATATTTGAATACCAATGGCAGTATATCAATAAACAGACGATTGTGGATAAAATAATTGTTCCTGACAAGATGCCAAATACAATGTAAACATCTACCACTTCGACCAACATAACTTCACCTTTAAAAAATGTTAAATTTCAAATAAATCTTTGATTTGAAATAAATTAATGATTTTTTTAAAATACAATGGGTAACATAATAAGCCCGAGTAGTTTAGAGACAGTTTTTTCATGAGCGAATTGAGAATAATTCCTAAATTACAATTTTCAAAAAAATATATTCTCTAATATTGACCCTGTTATTTGAACACATAGTATTTTGAGCTTCGATTTTTGAAATTGAGAAATTTAAAAGAAATAACCTGAATAACACTCAATCCCTTATAAATTCATGATATTATAATTTCAAATCTTGTACAAAAATGTCGAAAAGTAAATCGAAATTTTACTTAATTGGCTACACTGAAATCACTCCGTTTTAAAATGTTGAAGGGTTGGCTCAACAGGTGACCTACTATACAAAATATTCTAGATATTTGGGATGTAGTTTAGTATGTAGAATTCCCGCTGCGGACCCTCAAAATATATCATGTCTCAGTATCAGTTTTTTATATAAGATTGTTAAACATCTTGATATCTAAAAGGAATTATCTACAGTGAAGTGCGTTTAACAGGACGGACCCTATCAATATCAAAAGTACTGTCCAGCCAAAAGTACTTTATTTTAGCATAAAAAACGCCCTAGTACAATACGTATGTAACATATGTATCATATTGAGGCAAATTTGTTTGGTACAGTCAAGTACTTTCCGCTGGACAGTACTTTCAATATTGGTAGGGTCCGTCGTGTTAAATGCACTTCACTGTACTCTCACTTTCAATTATCACATAAGTTCGACACTAATCGAGCTAAATTGAAAGTGTTTTTGTTTATTTCTCATTTTTTGCTCAAAAAATAAACAATTGAAGATAAAGTCACTAAGCATGGTAATTATGTGAAAATTATAAATCAAGCGTAAGATATCTATAAATATCAATAAATATTTAAAAACGAATTTCGTGAATTGAATATATTTTTCATATTATAACGAATTCAAGTCAGTTAAATAACAAACGATTAAATAATCAATTTAGTTTTTCTTTAACTTCTTTCTGAATTTCTGTATTGCGATTCAGTTAGATGAAAACGTGGAACTTTTTGTCCGAATATTATTTTTTTCTTTACTAGAATCTAGTACTAAGATGAGGCAAATCTTGACTTTAAACCTTTGAATAGTCAGATTACACATCTCGTATCTAGTTCTAGTTAAAAATAATTTAAATAATGGAGATAAAATATTTAAAATATGATAATCAAAAATGAGTTTGTTACACCCGGTGTGAGCACAGAAACAAACAATTCTGGCCAGGCACGACCTAATAGAGGTGTCTGTTCAACCGCATATTACAGAAAGCCCAGTAGTTAGAGTTTCATTTTTTTTTGCAAAGGAAGTCAATACGAATATATTTTGCGACTCCGACACTTGATATTCTAGAATTTTTATTTTTAATTCTAGAAAATTTATCTGAAAGCAAGCAAGGACAGGCATATCACGTAATCCGTTACAGTGGTTTCACCAATAATTTTGGATCGGAATCGATGCAACAGGATTACCTATTCCATCGTATTTCTGATTGATTGATAATAATTCATCAAAAATTATTTCTAAATAGGTTTAAACATTGATGAAAAAATCCCAATTTGTCAAAAAAAATTGGGTTATTTGTCGCCATAAAAAGGCAGAATAAGTACACTTTGAATATTAGTCTGGGTCGATATACTAAACAAAGTTGACTCCGTGGACAATTTAATTGCTCGTAATTAATTTTTTAATAACTAAAAGATTTTCGTGAAATACTTAAATTGAAAATTTTGAAATACATTTGAAAAAAAATGGCTGTTCCTCGTATACGCAATTAATCTGTTTTGAAGTGTCAACCATGGACAAAACACTTTCTAAAAACTGTCATTTTCAAATTTTAATTGGACGCAATAGGTTGCATTTAATTTTTAGAGGTAAAAGATTGGAAAAAAATTCAAAAAATCAACCGTCCGTAAAATTTGCAACAAAATTTCCAAAAAAAGAATAAGTCACTTTTTGAAATCCCTTGTAAAATTCTCTATATGTATGTCGAAGGAGACAATTCTTAACGATGTTTTTTGCATATTTTAGATGATTTTCAATATTGCAGTCACCTATAATAGGTGTGTGCTCACAGGTTAAACAAGAGGAGATTCTTTTCAAGAAAAAAGATCACACAGGAATCTATAATTTTTTGATAGTTTGTCACCAAAATCATTTTATGGGTCAAATTATTCCATCGGGAAACTCGAAAAGTTTAAGACTTGAGTAGTGTTACTGACATATTTTTACAAAAATAAAATTATCAATTATTTTCTCTTCAAAATTTTATACCAGGAGTGGATCTCGTTGAATGTACTCGGGATGTCAAGAAAATTGATTAAATAAATTAGTAAATTCAGATATTTTCATGTGTAAATCGATGTCTAAATTTTTATTTTACATTATAGAACTACTCACGCGACATTTTGTAGAATTATTATATTCATAGGTATTCTTTCTCGGTCATATCTCTTTTTTATTAGCTTTTTCTACGGTGACATTCCATTATAACACTGAAAAATTATAAGAACTAATTTAACCTGGTTAATTATTAATGAAAAGATATTATAGCAAAAAATCACACCAAAAGAAATTGATATAAATTCAAATTAACAGAAAATTGGCAAGCAAAAATTGAAAAAAAAATAGTGCTAAATTTATGATGACATTTAAAATTATTTAATAAAATTTTACGAGATTCATGTTGGGCTGAAAAGTATTCAAAATTTGGCTTACAAAATTATTCACAATAAAAATATGGCAAATTAAATATGTGTTCTATGAGTTTAGGAAATTTGAAACATGAATAGTCTAGTTTACTGTATTTTGTGGCCAGTAAGCACTCTCATAAATTTTTGATTCTTTTGTCGAGAATAGAATTCTTTAAAAAATTGAACAGAATAAAATCAATATAAAATTGGAGCACAAATTAACGTTCTCGATAAAAATACACAGTTCAAATACACTTTCTCGCCATGAAATTAACTTTTATTGCATGTTAAATTGTAGATATTTTTGGTCGTTTTGACATTTTAAAAACGTAGTGATTGTGAAATTTTCAGCTGGAGTTTAAATTCTTTTCGATTTTTTATAATACGTTTTGTAGAACGAAATTTATATTTTTATCATAAAATTAATTAAATAACTGAGTGGCCGAACTTGGCTGAAAATTTGGACCATAAACTAAGACTTGTTATTTTAATTCATGATCATATTTTATTTTCACGGTAAAAAAATACATTTATGTTGTTCTCTGGATGTTTTCTCGGTTTATTCTCAAGTTTTAAAATCCTACCATTTGAAATATTTAGTTTTGAAACACATATGGTCTTTGATCTTGTTGTTTGATCTCCTGCTGTGAAAGGAGGTTAAAATGATTTTTTATATTTACTTAAAATAAAATATTAATAAAAAAAAGATTCAGGCAACAATAGATATTCCCAATTTCAATTTATTTCGTGGCAAGATTATTTAATTATTTATAAAATATTATCAAAGTCTCTGTGGATTACTTTCTTTCGCTTCTGTCAAGTTTTTTTCTGAAATTAATTTGATTTTTATGAGCCTAAAAAATGTTTTATTCTATCTGAGTTTTTCTGAAAAAGTCTTCGCCGTCTTTATTTTTTGCTTCTGAACCAATACATTTTTATCGATTTTTTTATTCTATTTATTTTTACGGAAGTTTTTACTTTTTTAAGTATACTATTATCGATTTTAATCACTATCGACCTCAATGTCAAAGGTAATTCGTCGATAAATAAGCCAAAAATACGTCCTATATACAGGACAGTACGCTGAATATGCACCACAGAAGTGTTTTCAACCAAAACGTGCAATAGTTTTCAGGAATTTCTTCCGAATAATTATTTCTTCCAATTTTTAAGCAACAGTACAGAACCAATGCAAATCACACGTAGGACTGAGGTTAACCGCAGTTCGATTTCACCGGACGTTTTTGGTAAATTAGTATTCTAGGAGGTATTTCCTGCTCGAATAAACTGTTTTGTTTAGGGATCACAAGTTATGGTAGGAAAGCCCCAAAATACGAAAGTTATGTCATTATACTGTATAATTAATTTTTAAGTCTTATAAATCTTTGTATACTTATTGATTTTTTCTTCTGGAAACTTTTCAAAAAAACTTTTCAAATTTAACTGTACAGATAATTCGCTATAATGAGGTTAAAAGTTTTTGTAAGGTTTTGCCATATTTTGCAAGATATCTTGAGAAGTGAAATATCTGTTTAGCTAAATAATTTCGTCAGTAAAGTGAAAATGTTTAAAAATTTATCTATATATTTTGCTGCCAGAATCTGGCAGCCAGATTTTCATTTCAAAAACGCTTATCTTATTTAATTTAACATCAAACAATTCAGGAAAAAATTTTTTGGTTGAGGCCTTATTTTTTTTAAATAAGACTCTGACTTCAAATTTTCAACAAAAGTTAATATCTGTTACATAAAGTATATCACGCGACTTTCAATTGACGTCGAGACTTTTAGTGATTCGTGAAGATGCTATTTAACAATAATTTGTAAATATGACCTTAAATCCACTCCAATCTCGACAAATCAGTTTTTGTCTCGACCTTTCTTCAAATTTTTCACGCGGTAATTATAAAAATTTCCGCAATTTAATATTATGTTATATAATATAATAACTTATATAACTTATATTATATTAAAAATAACAAAGTTTGAATTTCAGAGATTTTCCATATTATCAGCAGTGCGAAACCAGCATCCCGTTTTCCAATTTCAAAATTAAACTAAATATTAACAATAAACCTTATATAATACCTATAATAATACATGTATAATATAATAAACCTAATATAAATCTGAGGCTCATATTCTAAGCTCAAATCACCTGAAATCTCGTCAAATCACATTTTGTTTCGACGCTACTTCAAACCCAGGCGATAATTTTGCAAATTTTTCGCAATAATTGTCGAATTTAAGATATCAGGCAGTTTATAAGCAATGCAAAAATAGCATTTTTTTTTCAATTTTATAAAAACATTATATTAACTTCATAAATTTTAGGGAGCAGGTGGTTACAAGCCACAGGGTGCTTCGAAAATCATCCCAATTGGTTGTTGTCCATCGGGTGATCCAACTGGAACTCCATTCGGGCCAGGAAAAGCCTGCTGCTGCGGAAAAGTCTATCATGAAGATACTGAAATTTGTTGTGAAGCCTCTTGCAAAGTGTACACGAATACCTTGAGCGGAATCACAAAATGTAACATGGACATGTCTCCAGTAAGCACTACCGTTTACCCTGGTCATGATCCAGTAAAACCGGAAATTACCGAGAGACCGGTCAATCCATGGGAAAACACTGCTGCTCCAGAAACAACTGTGGCTCCTTATGAATCCGGAAAATGTCCAAAAGCCTGGTATGTCCCAAGCCCTATGGAGGTAGCTTGTACTGACTATAATAATGAAGGATCCTTTTGCTCATTTTCATGCCCAGATAATCTCAAGGTTAGAATTCCAGATAACCCCAACAGACTTTGCATGGAAAATAAATGGCAAGGAGATGTCCCACAGTGCTGTGAACGAGATGGATGCCCTGCTGATTTGAGAGTCGACTTTTTCTTTATTCTCGATTCGTCGAGTTCGATTAAAGATAAAAACTTTCAATTTATTCGAGAATACGTAATTGGACTTATTGCCACTATGCCAATTGGTCTTGATAAAACTCGAGTCGGAATCATCACTTATAATAACGAAGTAAGTTTATTTTTTATAACTACTTGTCGCATATTTGGCACAAGTAAGTAAAAAAAACCCTGTTTTTGAGAACAAAAAATGTGTTAAAATTACTGTTATGTGCGTCTATAAGGACAATATGGCAGAAATATGGCCATAACCTACGCTTTATATGGCACCAAAAGCTGAGGACAAATCTCAGCTGTTCTTATAGACGAAAATCACAGTAATGCTTGCGTATAACTGCTAAAAAAAAGTTTATCGTAATAAATCGCTCGTTATCTCGCTACATTAATCTGAGCAAGTTTCACCAATTAAAGTATACCCAAAACATAATTAGTAATAAAGCACTTGTTATCACGCACTAACTATTGGGCCCATGATCAACACACTGTATTTTTGACTGTCAAATGATTGTCAATGCTTGTTAATAATTGCCCAAATAAATTGTATTCCGCAATGCAATAACTTCAGCTTATCGCTGTACTAAAAGTTTCTCAATTACAGTAGAGTGTTATGAGAAGGACGCGTCCGAAGAGTTTTAATAGTACTGTCCGACAAAAAGTACTTTATTGTACTCTTAAAATATGCCTTGGTATGATACATATGTTACATACGTATCGAACCATGGCGTAGTACAGGGGATAAAAATACTTTTGGCATGACAGTTATCTTAAAATCCTGAGAACGCGTTCTATTGAAAACACTTTACTGTATGGGAAAGACAAATCTTAAAGGTTTACGGCTTTCCAAGAATGTTATCACTTTTTAACAAAATCATTTTTTATGTTATCTACAAAAAATAGTAAAACTTCGATTTCTCGGTAGACATGAATAACATTTGTATTCGAAAATTTGTACTCAGTGTTGAACCCTGTTTACCTGGTGAAAGCTACAAAGCTCAGTTGAAAAATGTTTGTGCGATTTATTACAGGAGCACTAATTTTAGCCATGATTGTCATCATAGACTTAATCCGCTAAATTTTGAAGACACGGTTTTCATGAGAATACAATTTAATCCCATTTTTATGGTCAAAATTCTTATTTTAAACTACCTCACATAATTACATGGTTCTTTCGCAAAGTTTTTTCTTAAAGTTGCCAGACCAAAACTCGACCAGAGCGCAAATGTGCTTAGAACAGTCCTAAATGCATTATTGAAAATTTCATAAAAACATTTTTCAGGTTGAACACCGAATTCGATTGGATCAATTTGACAGAAAATCAGACCTCATGAAAGCCGTCAACGATATCCCATATGAAGGAAGAGGAACAAAAACTGACAAAGCTCTTGGTATAAAAACAATCATCGATATTAGCACTATTATAAAAAAAATAATCTTATTTGGAAATTTTACTACTAATTTTATCTTTTAGAATATGCATACAAAGTGGCTTTAACTGCAGAGATGGGTGATCGTCCAGATGTTCCAAATTTCGTTCTCGTCCTTACAGATGGTCTGTATCGAAAAATAATCAGAACAAATTTTTTTTTAGTTTTTTGAAATATTTTTCAATTTCAATATTTGACCCTCACGAGGGAACCTGTGTTCTGAAAGACAAATAGAAATATTTGCTGTATTAAAAATACATGTATCAGTTTTTTAACTGAGATAAATATTTCCACAATAATTTAATTTATTCAATCAAACTGAGACAATTCTTATTTCGACTTTAAAAATATTTAAATGAGTTTTTCACTCTAATATAAATTTGAGAATAAATATCATATTTTTTAATTTAAAAAAAACAATTCTTTGCCGGAAAGCGATATTGCATTGCCCGCTCGCGAGGGTGAATATTAAGTAAACCAATCAGTGAAACTTATTAAATAAAAATTGTCAAGGCACAAAGCCTTTCAGTTACCTTTTCATTTTTATCAACTCCTTGATCCATTATCGGTTCGGATAAAATGTACGTTAACAAGGGACTCAGTCAGACTAATCGTCAAGTTTTTTTTGGTCAATATTTTTTGGCGTCATTAATAAGAAAAAAAACTTTTTATGAAAAATCAGGAATTTCACTACAATTCATCAATTAAAATTAATATCAATAGGTCGTTCTACTGATGACGTTAACAAAAACGCACCTAAGCTTCGTGAAAAAGCTGCCGTCATTGCTGTTGGTGTTGGTAAACGAATCGAGCCTGAAGAATTAGAGCTTATTGCTGGTGAGAAAAGTAACGTATTTATGGTTGCCGATTTCCGATCTCTTGCTGGATCAGGATCGGGTGGTGATCCACGATGTGCCGAAGCGCAAATTGAAGAGGTCAAAGAAGTGGAAGAGAAGCGATTTAGACGTGATTCTGAATCTAACAGCAATTTTGGCGATTCTGACGAAGAAAAATTGGCTGCTGTCGAAAAAGAAATCATCGATTTGGAAGACAAATACAACAACAATCAAATTGGACAAGCTACGTATTTCTCAGAAACTAGACGTCTTCAACTTCTCAGAAATCACATTTTGTCACTTTCAGCTACCAAAATCTCAAATCCTCAAAATAAAGTCAAGAAATTCTGCAAAACTAGTCAAAACCCAGCAGTCACCGCTAGTGGAATTGGATTACCTACAATGACTGGAGGTGATAATTGTGGACCAAATGGATCTGATGGCAAAAATTGTCGATTCACTACAAGCTTCATCTGTCCAAAATCATGCGTATTTGACAACTACGTCTTGTATTTCCCTGATGCTGAGCTCAGCACCCGCAGGTTTTTATCATATTGAAATTAATTATTTTCCTTATAATCTTGCACTAAGTATTTATATGTTGTTTTAATGCTAGCAAATTATAACTTTTCGGTCGGCTTTTTCTCCAATTTTCTCTTTTACAATGCGTATGGGAAAAAAGTACTTTTTAGAAAAACATATACATAATAGAAATTACTTATTCAACATAACGAACCAGTATCTATGAAAAAAATGAAACAATTCATCAATTCGTTCTTACTTGCAGATATCCGCCTACGCATTTTTCATAATTTAAAATAGGCATTTCAAAAATGGTTGACCCCAAATTTTCACTCTGTTATAGATCGCTCGTTATCATGCTAACTATTTAGCCCAGTATTACCAAAGTGTGTTCTTTATAACCATGCTTGTGAATCATTCCCAAAATAGTTGTCCAAGATAACGCGCAAAATCAAATCAAAATTAGTTCTGCAATGAAATAACTTTAGCTGATTGCTTTATCAAAAAAGGTCCTGAAAGACACCAAATCTATCGTTTTTGACTTTTTAATAAAAACATGATACATAACTTATGTATGATATGTACCTTATGTAACATAAGGTGTCTTGTGAACTTTTATATGTATTTTAATCAAAAGCTTTGATTCATAGAAGAACGAATTGGGTTAACTGTTACCTACTAAAATTTCATTTCTCGAAATTTTCTCCAAAATAAATATTCTTTTTCAGATAAAATGCTGCCCGAAACGAATCCTGCAAATGAAGAAATTTTTAAACATTAGGCACATAAGTCTAGGCTGTAATAGTTCTAACTTTACTTTATACATGCATCGAGCAAAAACCTAAATATTTTTATACGAAACACATATAACCATGAATCCTTATGGTACAAAAAACATTCAACTAATTTTTTATTCGAAAAACCTAAATCAAACACCTTTCGCTACCGTTTGAGGTACCAATGCGTCCATATTTAACTAGGACATTGGTGTAAATATTATTTAACACTTGAAAATCATGCACTTTTTTTAAAAAGCTATAAAAAACCTATTTCTTTACTCTTAAACGCCCTTTTTATTATTTCAGTTCTCATTTTTCTTAATAAGTCCTAAATCGAAGCAATCGCGAATTTTCATGAAATTCACCGCTAGTGGTCGCAAAATTGCTCTCTGGTCTGCCACGTCACCTGCCGGTAAAACTGCAATTTCTCTCTATGTACAAATAATAGCCCCCTCAAGGGCCCCTGGGAGTTGTTCAAGGCTGTTCTCTCCTAGATTTTTTGGGCCACTTGGGCGCTACTCATAATATGAAATTGGAAACCATAAAATATCTCAAATGTCCCGTAATAGACCCTCTACCGTCGTATTTTGACAGAAAATAAACCATCTAATACATCTGAAAATATATCTAAAAAATTTGTCAAAATCGACGTCATTCAATAAACCAAACTCGCTAACCGGTCGGTGATAAATTTTTGTAGTTTTTTGACCACTAAATGGCACTAAGGAGTACCGGAAAGTCGACTAGTTGGTATCAATCGTATCTGCTCGTTTTTATAATGTACATACTAGGATTCCTTTTTTATACATGCTTCGGCGAACACTTTTTTCACTCTTTGAAATCCCTTCAAGGCAGGCTTCTTTTTTGGGGGGCTGTTTTGAGGGCACCTTTATATAAATTTATCAAAGCAATATTGCTTATGTGTCAGTACTTTATTGAAAGTATTTTGACCCCCTGTTTCAAGTGTTATTATTTATTGAGTTGAACCTACTTTTTGACCTTGACATCAATATAAAAAAAGCTTTTAAACCAGATTCGTTCTTTTTGATATAAAAGGCGTTTCCTCCTTATACATGTCTTAGCTCATTTCTCTAGAATTTTCTATTTGAGAATAGACGCCACACATAACGCCCAAAAGTACAAAAACCTTTTTATCAGAATCATTATTTTTTTTCTCTAAAAAGGCTAAACTAAAATGTATTATAAATTTTATCACATATTTTGTAAATCCATTTTACCCTGTTAGAGGGTTAAGTTTCGATACTTTTGACTTTGATTTTTATAGCTGGGGTTCCAAATAGCTTGCAAAAATTGGATCACGTGATGATCATAGTTAGTGGGCGGAGGTACAAAACGCGAACCAAATAATTTGCGGGTCGTTCTTTACCATCGTTCAGTTAGTGATGACCCCTTTTGATTAAAAATGAGGTCTATTTAAGTCAAAATGATCCATTTCGGATTAAATTTGACTACATTTTTCTATTAAAATGAGTGCTAAAAAGACCATAAATGAATTTTTATAAATGAAAAATTGATCACACTGCCATGGATCGAGAACATTTTTTATGTCGTTTATACAACTTTTCATTTGAGGCTTGCTCTTCAGTATATGGGCCACCAGATGAATTTTCACATACAAATTTTTAATAACCCGGAACCTTGGAAAAAAGTTAGAGTCATCAGTATCACTAAGCCTTCATTTTTTTACCCTACATAGTGCCATCAAAATAAGTTTTTATTAAAAATGAATATATTTTAGAAATCGTTTCAGAATATGAAATGATATTAATTAAGGCGATTTTTAACGAATGAAACCTTTTTTAAAGAACTTTTTCACCTATTTTTTACCGCATTATATAATCAATTTTCCAATCTTGAGCATATTCATTTTATAAATTCATTATTTTTGATAAAAATAAGAATATTTCACTCTAAATCGTTATTCGTCTTGATTCTCATCATGATTCGTCGTGATTTTTAGCGAAATATATTATTTGGGAATGTCAGAATGTCCATTTGTAAATATTATTAAAAGGTTTCACCCACTTGTTAGATAGATTCGAGAATAAATGGGGGAATTTTGCCTATCAGCGGCCCTGTCCGTGGCATAATACCCAACTTTTCATTTCGATCTAAATAATAACTTGGAAAGTAAAGAAGTGATTGCCTCTAGGAAAATTTTACAATTTTTGAAAGGGCAGGCTCTTTTGTACAATATTTTTTATACAGTTTTTCGTTTCATGTGGTGTGAAAAAGCCCCCTTTAAACTTTCTTAAACTTTTCGTATTTCAGCAATTTAAAGCTCTTAATTATTGGCCATCTTCTACTCTTATCTTCGACACACGAAATCCAAAACCCACCCGCTTGTACCCCCTTAAACTTCCCTCAATTTCACAATTTTTTACGCAAAAAGCGGCTGAAATATTGCCCAAAAATCTCAATATTACGAAATATCGTAAATTGAAATACGAATATTCGAATGTCCTTTTTGTAAAAAAGACAGGCTTTATTTGACAATTTTTATAATAAATGAATAATTTCTTGGCTAGAACAATAGTGAGAGAAATAAGATGATAGCGGATGATGCCTCTGTATAAAGTTTCGTAGCAAATAAACCATAAAAATTAATTATTCTGTCTCATTTATTCGCAGGAAAAATAATTAAAATCGTTCTTTAATGATCTCGCATGCATGATACGAGTTTAAAATGATCAAGATGAGAAAAAGCGTTATTTTACTCGAAACAAGTGCCGACAAGATTGCATTTTTCGAAAACAAAACATTTTCCCTTTATGCTTGAAAATATTTTAAAGGTTATGAATTCAGGCGATAATTGGAAAAGCCTAGCTACGAAATTCGAAAAACATTTGATTTTGAAAAATCAAAACATTGTTCTGCAGTATGTCTTATTTTTCGTTGGAAATTTTGAGATAGTGCGGAGAGAATTCTGCCCATTCATAGAGGATTCTCCTCAACCATCTTTGAATTGTCCCACGAAAAAAAGACATACTTTAGAATATACTCCGCACCTGGTGGTATTGTGTGACAATTTTCGGTAAAAAATTATTAGACGAAAGACAGATCTAAAAACAAGTGTCCTAAGATTTTAAAGCTGTCCTTAATTATTCTGACACGATTGAAAAATACCAAAAACCGACGCCAACCCCCTTAATTATTCCGTCAAAATGACCAAAGTACGACTTTCGATCAACCATGAAGATCAAATAACGATGTATATTTTGTTAAAAAACAATATTGAAATGGTTCAAATGCGTCAATCCTACACATATTCATCAACAAATATTCAAAGTAGGAGTTTCGGAAGTAAATCACAACTTTCTTTTGTGAAAATTTAAAACGCATAATTTCATCGAATATTTTTCAAGTAAATTAATTTCCGCAAAATTATTTTTGGTCAGTTTTGTCNAACTTTATTATCGGAAGGATTGAAATATTATCAGGATGTTTTATTATTTGGAAAGCAATATTTTTCATCAAAGCTCGAAAAGTACTTTGTTCAATTCACAGCTTCAGAGCATAGATAATTTGACCCCTATAAAAACTTCAGCAGATAACCTCAAAATGACAATCAAAAAGTTTAATTGCGCACAAGATGTACAAATGCGGGAGTAGCCATCAAGTCCTTGATTTTTATCTTAAATATGATATCAACTTTGATTTTTCGAGCTTTGATGAAAATATTGCTTTCCAATTTGAATATTTCCAGTTAGAATTTCCGATTTGATATTAATTCCAAGCAATTGTTGCCATAAGAAAAAAAATGGAACTATTTTGTTCTTTAATTTCGTGTAAAACATGTTTGTTTATTTTTTCAACGATTTTCGTAGAGATTTTCTTAATTAAACTTGGACAACCTATTTCTGTTTTTTTTAGTCGTTGATGCTTCAGTCTTCATAAACAATAATTAACACGCTAAAATATACTAATAATTTTATTTTGAACATCTGAAGCAAACGCTAGACTGGCGTCGGTAGTTTCCTTGGAGAGCACTTCGTAACCAAAATATTTGACCTGTTCTTACCAACTCTCTTAAGCGGCCAAATACATTGAACAAACAATGACACGAAGCTGACAGATACCTTTGTAATTATTTCCGTCGTCTAACAAGAGAAATAAATTGGTCAAAGTTATTTTTTAATATGATAAGTCGCCTTTTCCCTGCCATGATATCCCTATATTTCGATATAAGTAGGAATTACTAGAAAGATTAAAGCGCTTTATTTTCATTTATATCATCACTGTATTTTCAGGAATTAATTTGAAGTTATTTTTCAAGCTAACAATGTTATTCTCAAGTGGCCTTAATTTTATTTCTTGTTATAAAGGCGATTTAAGTGGACATCTGTTATCTCCAAAGACGTTAAAAAACTATTATCACAGTAAAGCCGTATAAATTTCACAAAGGATAAATATTTTCTAAGAAATCATTTTGGATTTGACCATCATATATTTTCATAGCTCTCACATCAAATGATGTCATAATTTTCTACGGAGAAAAAACAGTAAAATAACATAAAATGAAAGTTTAAATCCTCGTTTGATTTTCTTTACTCCAACGATTTCGACTAAACCACATGAGTTCATGTCACGAATCAAAAAAATAAAAAGAAAGATTCTAAAACGAAATGATAAACATAATAAATAGACTTCAGCGTCCGAAATCAAATGTTTGATAGTCGCAATCAAATAATTTGATTCAATGGAAATTAGCAAATCCAACCTCATTAAGGGGTTGGCATAGGTACCGCAGATTGGTACATTTTTTCAGAGCAATATTTGAAAGAAAAAGAAATGTGGAAATTTATTTTTTTTATTTTTTATCTCCAATATAAGTGTTTATTCTTGCAAAAGTTTCTATTTTTATTTTCTTAAGGGAGTGGATGACGATATCTGAAGGTTTCAAAACAGACTTTATCATCAACCTATTTTGTAGAGAGTTTTTCGACTTATATCCTTTTTTTGAATTTTATGATTTGTTCACAAAAATCAGATTTATGGGGGCTGAAATTTAACGTGAAATTGTATGTGATTTCAAATTTGAATCTAAAATTTTATCAAGCATATCAATTTTGTGAAACTCATTTGACTCTAAATACTGCTCGAAAAAATAATTAAAATTCAATTTATCATCGTTTTTTGTCAAAAATATATTCTAAATTTAAAAAAAAATTCACAAGCATTTTCAGACACACTAAGACAAAAAGGGCTCCATACGATTTCAAAGCAAGCTTTTGTCAACACTTTGCAGCATAAATTGATAAAAATTCCATGAAAGATTTCCGTATTTATAAATTAAGACTGACTGCCAAATAACATAAAGAAATAATATCAAAGGAAAGAGGAAATAGCTTTTTAGTGATTTTTGGGAGGCCTATTAAAAGTAATTTTTTGAGCGTTGGTTGAATTTTCCAATGATCTTAGTTACTAAGACTAAGTAGTACTCGCATTATTCCAAAGAGTTGTACTACATATTTAGAAAAAAATAAAATAATTTCCTAATCCAGGTTTCTCAGAAAGGGGGTACCGTTCACGAATGGATTTGGCTTATAATTTTGGACCCCACTAATTCGACCGAAAAAATAAGATTGAGATGGGTCTCGCAACTTTTAAATTCCAAGTTCGTCCACTAGAGGGCTCTGAAGTTCAAATCTTTGAAAGGCATCTCTTACTTTAATACACCTTCAATCAATTCAATTTTTTCGCCATTCTTTAGAGAGCGATAATGTCTAAAATTAACTCAGGGACCTTATCTGTATCACCAAAATTACAGTAAATAACCTCAAAAATAAATATTGAAACGCTTATGGCGCGACGAGTGTACATTTTAGACTTAAAATTTATCTGACAATTTTTGCCTTTTACAACCAAAATTTTGTTGGAAAATTTTCGCAACCATAAAATTTTTTTAAAATTCAGTGGCGAACGGCACTTATCAAGTGGACAGTCAAGTGTTAAAAATTAGTTGACATACGGCGATTTAAAAGATACAAAAAAAATTAATATCTGATTCTGCATGATTTTTTATGGAGAGTTCAAAAAACTACGATTCAAAAATTTTGGACTTGATTTAGGGAAAATTTTCATAATTTTCTTAAAAAGTAGATAAAAAATGAAAATAAAAATTTTATGATTTTTCAAACAGCCGTCAAAAAATATGTAGGAATTCATGAAAAAAGTCGCAGAGGCTATTTATTTTGTTTTCACCCACAAATTTCAGTTATTAAAACAAAACAAAATTTTGGACAAAAAATGCGGAAAATTTTATAATGCTTTGATTTTTTTTCAAATTTTTACGATTTCAAAGATGACAAATCGAACTCAAATCTTTCCTAAAATAGATAAAAATGATTGCATAAAGCTGAAACATATTTAAATCGGTTAGCTAACTATAATAAGCATGAAAAAAATCCTGACTTACTATTTTCGTTAGTTATATTGACTCCAGGATGCCAGGTTTATGCCCCCCCCCTTAAGGTGATTGTGGGGACAGTCGTTATTTGCAACCACGGCCTTTAATTCGGTATTATTTTTCATGTATCCAATCATCCAGCACATAAGAAATCGATTGCAAGCACAAAAAAAATTATTATCGAATAACTGGTTTTAGAATATCGGATTTGTTTGCAAAAAATATAAATTTGTTCAAAATTCTAGACATAGGATAGTCGGAAATTACATAAAAATCAACTTGCAACAAAAAGTTGCCCTAAATGAAAGTATATCAATATTATAATTGTCAAGATTTTTGCCTCTTTTTTTAATATTTCAATTTAAGCCTTATCAATGTTGTAATGGCGCGCCATGGCGTGCAGCAAATCTGCGTACGATAGTGATTGCAAGAATTCTGAATAAAATTATTCTTATTCAGAGCATATGTCGAAAACCCTCCCTACCAGGGGTCGGCAGATTTTTTGAAATCGTTTGCTCTGCTCTGCTCTAGCACCACTTTTTTTCGGTTCGCTCTGCTCTGCTCCAGCACCATTTTTTTTCGGTTCGCTCTGCTCTGCTCTAGGAGCATATTTTGAATGGTTTGCTCTGCTCTAAACCGGAATAACATTTTGACTGCTCTGCTCTAAAGCCAAAAAAAATCTGTTTGCTCTGCTCTAAAAATTTTTTTTTATGCTCTGGTCTGCTCTAAGTTTTTTTAGGGTTTAAAGGCACAAATAATTGAGGGGGGGGGTTTTCGGTACAAATTGAGACGTTATGAGGGGGTCAAAATATTAATAGGGTTAGGGATCGAACCAACCAAGAGGCAAGATGGATAATATCAAGAAGGGTTTGGCGTGCAATTAATTAAGAGGGTATTACTAATACCGTATGAGGTATTAAGGGGGATAAGGGATCTTATAATTAACAAGGATTTTAGGTATTAAGGGGTTTAACTAATGAAGGTGGTATCAGTGGGAATAATTCTGTAGCCCATTCTGTAGCCCCCCCTCCGAAGGACGATAAAGGAGAAAATTACATTTGAATTTAATTTTGTTGAAGAATGAGCCCAAAATCGGTCGAAGGCCGATAAAGGAGAAAATTATATTTTAATTTAATTTTGTTGAAAAATGAGCCCAAAAGGGGCGAAGGCCGATAAAGGGAATATTATATTTGAAATTTAATTTTGTTGAAAAATGAGCCCAAAATCGGCCGAATAAGGGAGATATCATATTTTAATTAATTTGTTGAAAATGAGCCCCAAATCGGCCGAGCCGATAAAGGGAGATATTTATAATTAATTTAATTTTGTTGAAAAATGAGCCCCAAATCGGCCGAAGGCCGATAAAGGAAGATGTCATATTTGTAATTCAATTTTGTTGAAAAATGAGCCCAAAATCGGCCGAAAAATGATTCGACAAGATTAAGGCTAGGTCTACAAATTGGCATTTATGGAATTATTGCTCAAAGTGCAGATTTTCCAGAAATGACTTTGTAAAATTGTGTCCCAGATTTTGACAGTTAACGAAGCTATTTTTGGATAAAACTAGCAGAGCTGATATCCCAAAAAAGCTTTTGCATTTGAAGAAAAACACTTCACGGTGTTGTAATTTAAACAGGGCTCACTCTTGACAAATTAATTTCAAAATATAATATCTCCTTTATCGGCCTTCGGCCGATTTGGGGCTCATATTTTCAACAAAATTAAATAAAATATAATATTCCCTTTATCGCCTTCGACCGATTTGGGGCTCATATTTCAACAAAAGTAAAATAAAATATAATTTCCCCTTTATCGGCCTTCGCATCGATTTGGGGCTCATATTTCAACAAATAATTAAATAAATATAATTTCTCCCTTTATCTGCCTCGGCGATTTGGGCTCATTTTTCAACAAAATTATATTAAAATATAATTTTCTCTTTATCGGCCTTCGCCGATTTTGGGCTCATTCTTCAACAAAATTAAATTGAAATATAAGTTTCTCCTTTATCGGCCTTCGTGCCGATTTTGGACTCATTTTTCAACAAGAATTAAACAAAATATAATTTCTCCTCTATCGGCCTTCGGCCTATTTGATCTCATTTTCAACAAATTAAATTAAAATATAATTTCTGCTTTATCGCCTTCGGCCGATTTTGGACTCATTTTCAACAAAAGTAAATTAAAATACATTTTCTCCTTTATGGCCTTCGCGATTTTGGCTCATCTTTGACAAAATTAAATTTCAAAATATAATATCTCCTTTATCGGCCTTCGGCCGATTTGGAGCTCATTTTCAACAAAATGTAAATTATAAATATAATTTCCCCTTATCGGCCTTCGCCGCTTTTGGCTCATTCTTCAACAAAATTAAATTAAAATATAATTTTCTCCTTTATTCGGCCTTCGGCCGATTTTGGGCTCATTCTTCAACAAATAAATTATAATTTTCTCTTCCTTTATCGGTCTTTCGGCCGATTTGGGGCTCTTATTTCAACAAACAATAAATTAAAATATAAAATCTCCCTTTATCGGCCTTCGGCCAATTCGGGGCTTATTTTTCGACAAAAATTAAATTCAAAATTATAATTCTCCCTTCATTCGGCCTTCAAACGGATTTGATGGCTCATTTTCCAACAAAATAAATTAAAATATAATTTCCCCTTTTATCGGCCTTCGGCCGTTTGGGGCTCATTTTTCAAAAAAAAATATTTTCAAATAATGATATCTCCCTTTATTGCCTCTGGCCGATTTGAGGCTCATTTTCAACAAAATTAAATTCAAATATAATTTGCCCCTTAATCGGCCTTTGGCGTGTATTTGGGGCCCTTTTTTTACAAAATTCAAAACTCAAAATATAATCTCGGCCTTCGGCCGATTTGGGCTCATTTTTCGACAAAATTAAATTCAAAATATAATATATCCCTTTATCGGCGTTCGATATTTTTTTTCATTTTTTAAAATTGCTGAAATTTGTTTTTCGAAATTTTTTTGTAACCAATTTCCAGAAATACTTCGAAAAAATTCATGTTTTGAGATTTCTTTTATACTCTCGCCACTACCCGCCGTGTCTCAATTAAATGTAAGGATCAGTAGGGCACAACTTCACAGTCCGCAAAAAATTAGCTTCCAGGGACCTCCAGGAAGTGGTTTTGAACACAAATTTTCTGGCAATTTTGGGCATCCCCTGTAATTCTCATATGAAAAACGACCAATAAACGGCAATCTCAAAGTAGATTTTTTGTTTAATTTTGGGTCTGTCTCTGCACCCAAAATTTTTGATTTCAAAACGTTTGCTCTGCTCTGCTCTACCCTGATTTTTCAAACGTTCGCTCTGCTTTGCTCTGCTCTACCTTGTTTTTCAAAACGTTTGCTCTGCTCTGCTCTAAAAAAGTAGAGCAGAGCAAGCAAACTCAGCCGACCCTGCTTCCTACGCGCTTTTCAAAACAGTAGGCGTAAGTGGACCAATTGTGACAAATCATCGGACCATAATTTCGCGGACCAATTTGCACTAAAACCTAAACATATTTTCCGACTCGGCATTCCATTTTCGGAGCTCGGGAACAAAACTGCTTTATAAAAAACACCTTTAAATCTTACTTTTGTGGATCTTTTTGCAAGAATCGCATTGTAACAATGGTACCAGAAGAGAAGGGAAAGTAAAACTCGAAGTTTATTTAATTGTAAATAATTTTATTTTTTTTTTAAATTTTCGAAAATGTCGTCCGCTCTAAAATTCAATTCAAGAAGTCATCACATTTTTGTCATAAAAAGGTCTTGCTTGCGTAAAACTTTAACTGATTGTGTGGTGTATTCAGCAAAAATGCAAAGGCCCTTCTCAGTCCTAAAAAATGGATCAAATGAAAAGCAGATTTTAGAACTTTTGAGCGTAATTTAAAAAAATATCTGTGGCTTAAATGACATACCACAGTATAATGGAATCAATAAAATGAAACGGAAAAATAGTTTCTAAATTAATCAATATTTTTCCTTTTAGTCACAGAAGTGACCCAACTTGAAACAGAATTTTTATCGCAAATAAAGTTGAAATTGGGGGAAAATGTCTGGAAACATTTAAATATGACAAAACCTGACGTGTCAACTTCTGAAAAGTACAAAATTTTTTATTAATGAAACATAAGGTGGGTTCCAAAACGCGTTTAAGGTAGTAAATCGGTCATTTGATTTACAATTTGACCCAAAAGAAAAAAAATCCCATATTTTCAAATAAATTGACGGATGAACTGAGAACATCATTAGTTGCGATAAAAAGGCATTTCAAAAAACTTGATGGAGAAAAGGAACTTTCTGCTGACGAATGTATCGATTTTATTGGTGCATTGTGCATGAGTCAGAAATTGAAAGAAAATCACTGGGATATTTTCAGGGATATGACCAATGATTTTGACCATTTAAAAAACGCAAATGAAGTTGCTCAAAAAGCTGAATTTTATAGGGAACGTTTACAGGGAGCCATGACTACTTCGAGCACATTCTGGGGTAAAACTGAACCAAAACAAAAACCTGAAAATCAGCAAAAATTAAGTAATTTAAATTTAGATGATGCAAAGTTTCGAGCGTATTTAGAACGTTACAATCCTAATTTTAGTGGCAANTATTTTCAAATAAATTGACGGATGAACTGAGAACATCATTAGTTGCGATAAAAAGGCATTTTAAAAAACTTGATGGAGAAAAGGAACTTTCTGCTGACGAATGTATCGATTTTATTGGTGCATTGTGCATGAGTCAGAAATTGAAAGAAAATCACTGGGATATTTTTAGGGATATGACCAACGATTTTGACCATTTAAAAAAATCAAATGAAGTTGCTCAAAAAGCTGAATTTTACTGGGAACGTTCACAGGGAGCCATGACTACTTCGAGCACATTCTGGGGTAAAACCGAATCAAAACAAAAACCTGAAAATCAGCCAAAATTAAATAATTTGAATTTAGATAATGCGAAATTTCGAGCCTATTTGGAACGTTACAATCCTGATTTCAGTGGCAATAATCGAAATTTTTCAGACAAAAAATCAGAAAATGATAAAAACACAAAACAGGACACTTCTGACAAATCCGACGATAAAAATTTGAAAACTTCCTTTCTGACAACCTTAGATGCAGAAAGCCCCTTTCAGTAAAAACTGGCGATGTGGGCGTGTCACCAGTTTATTTAAATAAAACGTACACAAATTCAAAATTTTTCAGTCTAAACGTTAAAAATCTAAATACTTTGTGGATATCAAATTAATTTTTGATTCAATTTTTGACATCCAAACATGTATTGATACTGCAAGTGGCCTGAACCTTTTCCCTAAAAATTTATTTCTCAAATTAAATGGAAATTTAAATAATCTTGAAACCTTGGAACTTGAAATAAAAGGTAAGTAATGTTTCAAAGAAAGTGAATGGAAAGTTCAATTGCGTTGTCAAATTTAATACAGGATATGTGCAAAATGTATCATTTTATGTGATCGACTGTGAAATTCCACCTTTGCTAGGATTTGATTTTCTAAATAATGAGACTATAGAGTCGTACACATTTAAGAAAAATAAATTAATACTTAATAGAAAATTTGGACAAAAATTTTAAAGAAATGAAATTTTTTTTAATCAAACAGAATTTACTTCGTACATTTCAAGGCCAAATACACCACAAGAATCAAATAAGGTACAAAAAGTCAAAGAATTGACTGGTGTGAAAATAAACCCTGAAGCGGAACTCGACCAAAAAAATAAATTATGTGACCTTATTTTGAATTTTAAGGACGTTTTTGGCGATAAAACAACATTAGGTAATTTTCCAATTAAAGCCCCAATTTTCACGAAAGAAGGTAAATCCGTTTATGTCAAAGAACACCCAATTGCCGCAGCTTATAAAAAATCTGTGGGGGTCGAAATTGAAAAAATGCTGAAAATGCTAACTAAAAACTAATAGAACCAACCTTCGCGGTAATTTTCAATTTCACAGTAATCTGATACAATCCCACCTACGCCGACTCCTACGTTTTTAAAAAGACTCCTAAAAAAACACTCAGAATGAATTTTCTTCCTCAATTCTCACCATTTTCAATTATTCTTGTGTCAAGCTCCAGAAAAGCCTCACACATAATGCAAAAACGTCTTTTCCTCGGAATTTTGCTTCTGGCGGACAAAAACGCAAAAAACTAAAAATAAAATTTTTGAAATGCTCAGTTTGGGAAGCTCAGGCAAAAGGTATCTCCTCCACCAGTTAAGGAGATACAGTTTCGGCTCATACTGCATCTAAAAGC
>SCLH01001018.1:162438-190493 GCA_004367855.1 Oikopleura vanhoeffeni | reverse complement strand
ACTTTATTTACTCTTTGAATTTGATCGCTCAAAACAAAATTGTATTTATTTGACAAACAGAAAGCAAACCAAAATAATTTGGTAACATTCGAAAGTATAATAAGGACAATAAATGATACAGTTCATTGTACAGAATGTATTTTTAGTTTTTTTAAAGAATAAAAACGGAACCTATTTTTGATAACTCTTTACTGCTGATTTGTATCACCTGGCAGAGCAAAACGATTCTCGGCGAGATATTTACACATCCGGCACAGTAAAATATCCTAAAGTGCGGCTGCTGTTAATTAATTCGGAGAATTCAATCAATTTTTAAATTAATAAGAAAAATGATTCTCAATTTTTTTCTGTTTGATTTGTTTTTCTCGCGCGATACGAATCAAATAACTCTTGCCGCTTAATTAGCAGTCGCAAAGTATTTCGATCAAGTTTTTCAGAATCAAAATTCCCAGGCGGTATTTTTTATATTGATATGTAAAAATTAAATCATCACCGTTTTGCTTTAAATTATCAAATTACGACAATTTTACGTTTTGAAAGTAAATCGAGTATAAAAATTCATTTTTTCGTAAACATGAAACGTTCTTTAATTATTTTTTTAATCTGCGAAAAATAGTTTGAGCTTCAATATGAGTCTAGTATGTCGATCATACTTGCCCAGGAAGAAAAATATGATTTTCAAAGTAAGCTTGTTAATTAAATTACCACCATCTGAGTTGGTCGTTGTTCAGAATTTCTGAGCATACCCGTTAAGCGGGTTTTATTTCGAAAGCCAAGCTATAGCCGATGTCAAGAGTTTCAAAATATAATCAACCTAGTCACCTTTTTTATTGGCCGTGAGTACCGAAATGACAATTTTCACTTTGAAAGTAAAAAAACACATGCTGTACTTGGTTCAAAAACCGTTTATCAGAATTCTTAGGCATATATGATTGCTATAAGATTGAATTCATAAATAGGTTGAATTAAATAAAGCAAGATTTTTGTAATATATTTATTATCGCCAGATATAAAAAATTAAGAGAATATAGAAATAAGATAAATTGTAGAAATATGTCGTTCAAGTAAGATTTAATTGTTTCGAAATACGTTATCAGTGATAAGTTATCACATACATTGAGCACAACAAAATCATATGAAAGTACATTCTACAATATGTTCAGAAAAGTTAGTCGCATTTGCAGTCTCCCTTTACGGAAATTTCGTCCAATTTTGCCTTGGTGACAACTGCAACCTGGGCATGGAGATTGATGCTAAATAAAACGTTAATTTTATGAACTAAAAACATTTGATCACAATTTTGTCTACATCTGATATATATCAGACAAAGTCTCAAATGATTAATTAGCTATAACAGAAGTTTATTGTACTCACTCTCCGTGCATGACGACCTCTGGTGACTTGACACAAATTTTTCCCATTTTGAATATATTTGAGTATTAAATTTATAACTGAATAACTTTAATAGAACCTCATATTTATACCAAATCTTCGATCATTAAATAAGTAATTAAAAATTTTCGCCAAACGAGGAATTATTTGCTTGCTCATAAAATACCCTCAAGTGGTTTGATCAGACATAAATAAGAAAAAATTAAGTACTGATACCAGTTCAATCATTTAAATAAAAATAAATAAAATGGCAGCCGAAATTTGCTTCGAAGCCCCAGAAATTAACATGGCCTCTGAGTAAGTAGTAAAAATTAAAGTGAACATAGTCGATTGATTCAAATAAATGTTCGGATTTTCACTCAGTGGTGCGAATGTTCAAATATAACGGTGCTTATAAGGCGGTTAGTTTTCGCCCAATTTCAATGTTTTTTCATATAAATTCATTTGTATTTTTCTTTCAAGCATCAACGAAAAATTCTCTGTAAGTGTGAATGAAAATTTTCAACGGAAAAATGACGAAGGTAAAATTGACGAAGGTAATCGATCAAAAATGTCAATGATATTCTGAGATACCAAATTTCTACAAGGAGAAAAGCAATTAACTCCAATATTTCAATTGCTCAAACAATAGCTTGCTCATAAATAACTCTTTCCTTTTTTTATTTTAGCATCGTTCTCGATGCCAAAGTGTCCATTGTCACCGTTGCAAAACTCGTTGACGTCAAAGTCACTGGAAACTGCAAATGCCCTTGAAGAACCAATTGATCCTGAAACAAGAATTCAGTAGAAACTTTGATAGAAAAAATATTTTCAACAAAGCCATTACTTTGTACTGTTATCCGCACCGGACCTAACTTTCCTTTTAAGTACTTCTTTAACCATAGATTTATATTTATTTTCGTCAGAATAAATTCTTAACATATGTCCGAAAACTCTTATCGTCTGAATAGCATTTCGTTAAATTGTTTGCAGTTTTGATTCCGTAGCGCATAATTCAAAATAAAAACGTGGTCCATATTGAGAACAGTGAGTGTACTCTTATCCGTACACCTCAGCTCGGCCAACAATCAAACGGATAAGGATACAACGTACGGATAAGGGTTCTTTTTCGTGGTCGAGTGAAAATAAGAGCAAAAATTGTTTTTTTATCATATTTTCGTAAATATATAGGCTTTAATGTTTGAATAACAAAATCCTAGATATGGGAAATTTGATTTCTTTAACTTTCGTTTACGAATAATCAGATAAAAATGTCAAAGAAATTGAAAAGGCCGACATTACATTTAAGGGTGAAAATAATCACCTACAGAGAAGATTACCCAGAATGCTCGCTGTCTGATTTATCGAACTATATGGCGATCGATATGGGCCGTTTGTTGGCGAAGTCGACTATCAGAAGTATTTTGGAGAAAAAAGAAGAAATTCTAAGATCCTTTGTAGCAATACCGGGTAAGAAAGCATCGAAAATACGATCGAAAATCATGCTTGATTATGAACAGATTTTAACTGTTGAAGTCAAAGAAGCGTTTTCAAGATGCAATTTAAGTCGTTCAAGAATCACTCACCTGGCGCGCCATGGCGCAAGGCATTAAAAACTTGGAAATTTTTCAAAATGAGAACGAAATTCACGAATTTCAGATACGGCAGACAGAGTGGAAATAAAAAAATCGTTCCACTAAAGGCAAGGGCTTTCACAACCACAAAAAATTTCGGCCATCAGAATATTGAAAAAGAATATTGTCTGGTTTACTGGATTGTCTGGTTTACCGAAATTGAATAGATTAATTCCACTTTTGAAGATGTCGAGATTCATATTTCAGAAACTCCAAATAAAATATTGAAAATTAACAACATAAATCTATCTAATTCAAGATCTGAACGTGACCAGTGAAATTACATTGTAATTGTAACATATTTGTAATAATACTATATTTGTGATAATATTTGTAATATATTTGTAATAATACATTGTATATTGTGTACAACTTGAAGTTGTATTAATAATTGGACTATTGTCCCTGCAAAATCCTTTGACTTGCCTACTGCTTTGAATTCAGGAGAGAATAATGGACGAAAAAAATTATCAGTCGGAGATGCTGCATCAGTTATGCAACCAAGAAAAAACCAACTGAAATTATCTGATATCTTCAAAAAACACAGAATTTTTTTTTGCATTTAAAGTCTATATATTCATCAAAAAAGTTTTAAAAACGTGCCAAGTTAGCAAGTTATTTCATTTATTTCTGAAAAATAAAAAAAATCTTGAAAATTATAGAAAGCTGGAAAATTCTTCACTTATTTTTAACGTACGGATAAGGGCGTACAGATAAGGGTGTTTCGTCAACTTCCCAAAAAATCGTACGGATAAGGGTACATTGTACGGATAAGGGTACATCGTACGGATAAGGGTATACACACTGTAAGTTATTTATACAATTTCTGTTGAACAGCGTAGTTGAAATTAAAAAACTCTATATTATGTTTATTTATATAGCATCTTTATAAAATTATCCGTATCAACGTTCAGTTCACTTTCGAGTTTGTAGAACTAGTTTTTAGCTCGCAACAAAAAATATTGATTATTTTTGGCCATATCAATATCACAGACGTTAATCTTGAGTTGGTTATCTTGAACATCGGGCTTTTATCATGGTTTACAATTCGTGGATGCTATGATTTCAGCTCGCCACCCGCCTTAAAAGTGACCGCGCGATCATGCGCGCTTTTAATAAAAAAACAGTTATTCCTTCCTGGATTCTTTATTTCAATTAACCAAAACTTTTGATTAAAGTTCAGCAGTTGCAAGCAGTATTTTTATTCAGGAATAAGCAAAAAACCACTGTTGTTAAAAGTCATTTTCTTCAAATTTCCACTGCTCTTTAAAAACCCAATCGAAATTTTTATTTTTTGAATCTTTTTAAAAGTTTACTAGGTGAAATATTCATTAAGATTTTATTGGTTATGAATCATAACTTATGAGTGATAAGTTATTTATCAAAAGATTAGTTTGAGAGAGGGGATTTTAATTGTATTGGATCGAATCGGAGAGGAGTGGAATTTTAACTGTATTGGATCGGATCGGAGGGGGGCGGGATTTTAACTGTATTAGATCGGATCGTATCGGCGGGGGTAAAATTTTAACTGTATTGGATCGTATCGGAGAGGAGTAAAATTTTAACTGTATTGGATCGGATCGTATCGGTACTGCTACGATCCGATCCAATACGATTTTTTCGATGACTATATCGGTAAATATACGATTTAATTTGTCATAAAAAATAAGATTTTAAATTGAATTAGTTGTCACTTTGTTGCGCGGAAGGTCACTTTGAAAAATATCATAAAAATAAATCTATTTGATGTCAGATTCGATAAATCAATTACGGGGGCTCCTGGTCCTTTTTACTAGTTTTTAAGTCATTTTTTTATTTAATTCGGCTTTTAAAAAAAACTCATCCGATAACATTCTTAGATCGCTCAAACTGAGCAAAAATATCTTGTGAAAAATAAAATAAAACTAATCAGTTCATCGGATCAATTTCTTCTATCTTTTTTCTTAGATTACTGTGATTGTTTAATTACAAGTTTTTCTTAAAAAAATTGGTAACAATCGTCGGATTCGGATTTAAATTCAATTATTAACCTGATATTTGTGCTCTGTTTGAGCTATCTAAGGATTAAATCGGATGAGTTGTTAGCAAAAGCTGAATTAAATAAAAAATTTTGGCTTAAAATCTAGTAAAAAAGGACCAGGAGCCCCTGTAATCGAAATATAAGAATGTGATCACAATATAGAAAATTTAACTGTTCACCTCTCAGTTACAACAACAGATGTGAGGGCCTTTAATCTGCGGTGCCATCCTGAGCGTGAGGAAGGACTGATTAAGTGTATTGCTGTTTAAGGGTAGAGTTACTGTCGCATTTAGAGACTCGGACATGAAATTTTCTAGATTTTCTTAAAAATATTTTTTTCTGAAAATATGGACAAAAAAGAATTGATAAGAAGTCTTTTTATTTTCAATTGTCATGAAGAAAAGTATTTTTATCGCGATTAGAGAAAATATTTCTATCATTATTCAAATTTTGGAAATTTCTGAGAATTTGAATAGCTGTTTCCAAAAAAAACGAGATACCAAAATGCAAATTGTGACCTCGGGCTCTGCCCGTATCCTTTAGGATCGTATTCATACCAGTTTAGGTTTCTCCATCCAAAATCCTGGGAGGGAGTAGTATTTTCCCCGAGGCACTCAAAATAAGGCCAAAAAACAGTTTTTTGCTCATTTTAAGGAGTACTGGTCGCTGATTTGTTTTTTCTCGATTAAACTTGGCCAACCAGGGCTTCAAGGATATTAATCAGATTAGCCAGTTTGTAGATCTAGCATTTAGCTGCGTGATAAATGTGTCAAAACATTTTTGTATGCACACACTCCCTGACACATAAGCGACACAAGAGGACCCACGCCAAAATGGTTTATCTATCTCCTCCTAGGTTTTATTTTGAAATAAACCTAAATTTCAACATAACCTGTATAATTATTATTTAAAACTTCTCTGGAGTGTTTTTGTCGATAAGTGCTATATTTTTTCTAGAATATGCAATAAACCACCGTTTTTGGACTTTGTTCATCGTAAAATCTATCTCCTCCTAGGTTAAATTTCAAAATTCACTCAAATTTTTGCAGAGATTTTTCGAGCTACCGAAACAAATAAAAAATTTTCTAGAGCGTTTTTTTCACATTTCGATCCCAAACTCAAAATATGAATTTTAGAAGGTCACCTGAAAAAATTTTTGAAAAAAAATATGCTTCGATTTTTTTGTAAGTAGGCTCAAAAGAAAGCCACTTAAACACTGATCAGAAATTTGGCTCACGTCAAGATGATATTTTGACGCTATAGTTGTTAAATTTAAGCAAACGTAATTTTTTTAGTTCATTTTGAAAAAAATACTTGGAAAAAAATCGAAAAAACGCGAAAATTTCGAAAAAATTTTTTGATGATTTGGTCTGTAGTAAACTTTATTATCACCCCGGGTCATTTGGAGCATTTATAATGCCCCTGAGGCCTCATAAATCCAGCGACCAGTACCCCCTTAAGCGCCGGACGAAATTTTTATGAGTAAAACGGACCTCGAGGCTCTGCTCGCGTTCTCTGTGGTCAATGAAAGCTATAAAAGTATTCTCTATCTTAAAAACTCAGGGAGGAGTAGGCTTTTGAAATAAAAATATTGCCACTTTTGAAAGGTCGTTCCTGATTGGTCGGCCAATCAGAAGTCTTCGATTTGTTTTGTGGAAGCAAAATTAATGTTCAATTATCCCTAAACTGAAATCCATATGTTCGTGCTGTTTCTAGTATTTCATTGAGGCGACGCTAAAAACCCTGTTTTTGGCCTTTAAATGCGACCAGTACTCCCTTAAACGAATATGACAGCGTGCTGGTAATAATGCTAATTAAGCATTAAGCATTATTAGGCGTTTTAACAGTGTATGGAATTTTAAGATAGAAAAATCTTTTAATTTTGTAAGGGAAATTTTTTTGACGTTAATAAGGCTATTCGGTATCATTTGTACCGAATAGCCATAATCCAAAAAAGTTCATGCTGAGAACACCATCACAGCTGTTGATGTCCTGTGGTTATGGCTATTCGGTACTAGAGAGAGATTTTTGCTTCCTGAAAATACGTCGATTTTATCTATCTAACAAAATTTCAGAATTTTTTTTTTTTCGAAAATTATAAATTTTTATTTCTTTCCTTAGATTAAATTCAAAGTGAACTCATGCAACAAAAATCAGGACGTCGGATTTCAACATTGAAAGTTACAGACAATCGAAGGAAATTTATACTCAAAAAAATAGGAAATTGGGAATTTTTTACAAATTTTTTACATCGATAATTTTTTTTTTAATTTTTTTGGATTGAATCGATAACAAAAATGAGAAGGAGATAAAAATAAGCTTTCTACCATGTCTGAGAGCCGAAATATAACTCGCGTGGGGTACTCCCTTAAGGGGGTGGGTGTCGCTTTTTGGTACCTTTCAATCACGCCTCAGATCAAATCTAGGGCAGTTGTAAATAATCTGAGGATACTTGTTTGTAGATCTAGCCTTCGTCTAACGATTACACATCTCAAAGTCAACCTTGTTACATCACACCACCAGGTGGTGAGTCTATTCTAGAGCACTAAACGTTTTTTTTAAATCTATCTTCTTTTAGACCCCACATACAAAGCGTCTCAAAATTTACACAAAGTAGCGAATAAATGAGAAGAAAAAAAGTAATGAGAGAGAATTTTTCGATTTTGACTTTTTTTGTTCTAGAATCTCACTTAAACGCCGATTTTTGCCAGTTTTCGACTTCAAACTCTATCTTCTTTTAGACGAATGTTTAGAATGAAGCCATTTTTTGGAATAAGGTAGATAATATTATTGGCGGTAAAGTGATGAGAAGGAATTTTTGAATAAAATTCTAGAATTCTAGAAAATTGAATGAAAGTGAACCGGAAATGAAAAGTTCGAAAAAAAAAGTTTGTCTGATCAGAACAAAAGTAACCACCAATTGAAGCTGAGATATCACTGATCAAAAAGTTGGCTTACAGCTAATCAAAATTTTTTAACCAATCAGCGTCAAATTCGATAATTAGGTTTAACATTTTGGCTTAAAAATAATTGAAATTTCTAGAATTCGATTAAGACATTTCCGATAATTTTAATGTCATGCATCGTTTTTGGTGGGTCATATTCACCAATAAAAAATGTTCATATCATGGTGGAAAACCGGTTTTATGCGGGTTAAAGCAAAAAAATATTCGAATTTTGAAAATTCTAGATTTTGTTCTAGATTGTTTTAAAAAAAATAATTGCCACCATGAGATTCCTTGGGTCAACTTTAGTCATAACGATATTAATGTATCATAAATTAATTCTATAAAGGGCTCAAAAAAAACCGACACCACACCCCTTAAACCTCATCCATTAGTTTGAAATCAAACTAGAATTAATTTATGAAGAAATGCAGAAAATTTTTATTTAAGTATCTCGGAAATTGAAAGAGAGAGCTAAAATTGGCAAAGAAATTTTCAAACCAGATTTGACGAAAAAACAGGAAGTTGAACTTGTTGAAAGATGCCGATTGTTAAAAAGTCGATATCTGTAATTCTTACATACATATTATATAGCTATTTTTCATTAAATTTAATTTTAAATACATTCAACGTCGAAATTTTTATGTTGAGTCATTTTTTTGGCATTTAACCCGTGTGAGCACAGTGCCTATATATAGGCACGAGCATACTTAAAATCATCTAAAAACGGCAAAAAAGAAGAACTGTAGAATTGTCTCTTCCAAATACATTATAAAAATTTTGGCGGCGATCCCAAAAAAATAGTTTATTTTTTTAGCAAATTTTGTTCAAATATTACGGGGGGGGTTGATTTTTTGAGATTTTTTTTTGAACTTTTACTTCTAAAAAACAAATGCGACATATTAAGTCAATCAAAATTAAAAAATAGCCAGTTTTTAGGAAAGTGTTTTGTGCATGGTTGGCACTTAAAACAAAATTGACTAGTTTACAGGAACATATGGATTATTATCCCCGGGTCACTTTAAAAACTTATTTGCCTGTTAAAAGAATAAGGAATAAGTTTTTAAAGTGACCCGGGGATAATAATNATAGCCTTAAGGCTAAAACGACGACCCCCGTCGTAGCCTCGAAATTGCTTAATTAAAAGCCTACGAAAATGAGCAAATAAAACTGTGATTTTAAATTAATGGTCTTTCAAGATTTTAGCAAAATAAGAAAAAAAAATTCTTGAGCAACATTAAAACATTAAATTTCGAAAATAATTGATATATTTTGGTGAGAAATTCCGTGGGTGTACTATCCCTTTACGAGGAAGTAGATATTCGAATTTGAATATCTACCTTCCTCGTAAGATATCCTTATATTAAGGGAGTACCCCACGCCATTTAGTGATTTTCAAACGTTTGTTCTTAGCTGAATAAAACTTGCTTGAGTTCATGTTCTGGAAACCCAGGAGATATTTGTCTGAATTTTCGAAAAAAGTAACAAAAAGTTTTTTGTATGATCGTACCGGTATTTTTACCGGTCAAAAAAGTCATTTTTCGACTTTTATCTTTCAATTTCATTTAGCGATGTATTAACATAATTTTCTGATTTTGTTGATCATATACCTAAATTTGTTAGTTCAAAAAAGTTATGCGCTCAGATTTTATTTTTTTTCTTTAATTTGCCTACAATCACTGATAAAGTCCTCAAATGGCTGTTTTTGGTACCCTCAGCGCTAGTTCAATTTCGCTATTTTTATAGTTATGGTTTTATGCGCAGTCAAAGTTTTGCTTCCTGAAAAATACGTCGATTTTATCTATCTAACAAAATTTCAGAATTTTTTTTTTTTCGAAAATTATAAATTTTTATTTCTTTCCTTAGATTAAATTCAAAGTGAACTCATGCAACAAAAATCAGCGTCAACGGATTTCAACATTGAAAGTTACAGACAATCGAAGAAATTTATACTCAAAAAAAATAGGAAATTGGGAATTTTTTACAAATTTTTTACATCGATAATTTTTTTTTTAATTTTTTTGGATTGAATCGATAACAAAAATGAGAAGGAGATAAAAATAAGCTTTCTACCATGTCTGAGAGCCGAAATATAACTCGCGTGGGGTACTCCCTTAAGGGGGGGGTGTCGCTTTTTGGTACCTTTCAATCACGCCTCAGATCAAATCTAGGGCAGTTGTAAATAATCTGAGGATACTTGTTTGTAGATCTGCCTTCGTCTAACGATTACACATCTCAAAGTCAACCTTGTACATCACACCACCAGGTGGTGAGTCTATTCTAGAGCACTAAACGTTTTTTTTAAATCTATCTTCTTTTAGACCCCACATACAAAGCGTCTCAAAATTTACACAAAGTAGCGAATAAATGAGAAGAAAAAAGTAATGAAAGGAATTTTTCGATTTTGACTTTTTTTGTTCTAGAATCTCACTTAAACGCGATTTTGCCAGTTTTCGACTTCAAACTCTATCTTCTTTTAGACGAATGTTTAGAATGAAGCCATTTTTTGGAATAAGGTAGATAAATATATTGCGGGTAAAGTGATGAGAAGGAATTTTTGAAATAAAATTCTAGAATTCTAGAAAATTGAATGAAAGTGAACCGGAAATGAAAAGTTCGAAAAAAAAGTTTGTCTGATCAGAACAAAGTACCACCAAATTGAAGCTGGAGATATCACTGATCAAAAAGTTGGCTTACAGCTAATCAAAATTTTTAACCAATCAGCGTCAAATTCGATAATTAGGTTTAACATTTTGGCTTAAAAATAATTGAAATTTCTAGAGAATTCGATTAAGACATTTCCGATAATTTAATGTCATGCATCGTTTTTGGTGGGTCATATTCACCAATAAAAAATGTTCATATCATGGTGGAAAACCGGTTTTATGCGGGTTAAAGCAAAAAAATATTCGAATTTTGAAAATTCTAGATTTTGTTCTAGATTGTTTTAAAAAAAAATAATTGCCACCATGAGATTCCTTGGGTCAACTTTAGTCATAACGATATTAATGTATCATAAATTAATTCTATAAAGGGCTCAAAAAAAAACGACACCCACCCCTTAAACCTCATCCATTAGTTTGAAATCAAACTAGAATTAATTTATGAAGAAATGCAGAAAATTTTTTTTAAGTATCTCCGGAAATTGAAAGAGAGAGCTAAAATTGGCAAAGAAATTTTCAAACCAGATTTGACGAAAAAACAGGAAGTTGAACTTTTGAAAGATGCCGATTGTTAAAAAGTCGATATCTGTAATCTTACATACATATTATATAGCTATTTTTTCATTTAAATTAAAAATTTAAATACATTCACGTCGAAATTTTTATGTTGAGTCATTTTTTTGGCATTTAACCCGTGTGAGCACAGTGCCTATATATAGGCACGAGCATACTTAAAATCATCTAAAAACGGCAAAAAAAAGAACTGTTAGAATTGTCTCGTTCCAAATACATTATAAAAATTTTGCGGCGATCCCAAAAAAAATAGTTTATTTTTTTAGCAAATTTTGTTCAAATATTACGGGGGGGGTTGATTTTTTGAGATTTTTTTTCTGAACTTTTACTTCTAAAAACAAATGCGACATATTAAGTCAATCAAAATTAAAAAATAGCCAGTTTTTAGGAAAGTGTTTTGTGCATGGTTGGCACTTAAAACAAAATTGACTAGTTTACAGGAACATATGGTATTATTATCCCCGGGTCACTTTAAAAATCATTTGCCTGTTAAAAGAATAAGGAATAACTCTCTCTCCGGGGATAATAATGGATATATTTGTATTCCACGAAAATATTTTCATCATTAAAAAATTAATTTAAGCGATTAAAAATTGTCCACAGAGTCGCTTGATTAGTATATCGACCAAGAAATAATATCAAAAGTGTACTAATCTAGTTTTATAGGGAAAAATAACCATTTTTAATTAAAAATTGGGTTTTTTTAATCAAAATTTTAGACCCATTTAAAAATAACTTTTGATTGATCATATATACAGGGTGTAAGATTTTTACCTTATTTTTTCCAAATTGGTAAAATTGCTATCCGCTAATGAGAACGATTAATTTTGGCAAAAACTAACGTCTTTCTCAGATTCAACCAATCAAAACGGCGGAATTCAAATTTTACCAATTTGGAAAAGAAAAGGTAAAAATCTTACACCCTGTAGATCAAATCGGAAAAAAACAATGAATTAGGTCAGATCCTTTTGCATCGATTCCGATAGCAAAATAATTTGTAGACACCACTGTGAGCTTGTATCACGTGATATGCTATACCTTGCTCTTATCAGTTAATTTTTAAAGATCTAATTCTAGAATATTAAATGTCGGATGCAAAAATATATTGTTTGAACTTCCTTATGCAAAAAAAATTGAAACTGCAACTACCTTGGGCTTTCTGCAATCAGCATTGAAAAAATGCTATATATAGGCTCTGGTGCCTTGGCGGAATTGGCGGAACTTTTTTTCTGTGCTCACAGGGGTTGAGGAGGTCAGATCAAAATGAATTTTCTAAAGCTCTGTAATTCGTGCATTCATAAACTGGCTAATCTCACGTTTGTATTTTATGTCTTGTTCCGGAATAATTTTTCAGGAAGTGAAACATGGGCGAAAAATCCTAATAAATCAACTCACCGTGATATTGGAACCAAACATTCGAAAACAATTTCATTTAATTTTTGGGAACCAAATCAAAATTATTTATAATGTGTTAGAAAGAAAAGATTCTACAATCCCGTTTTTGTCTTTTTTGGATGATTTTAGGTATGCTTGAGCCACAATTGTGACTCTGTGCTCACAAGGGTTAAGTGCAATCCGTTACAATTTTGTCACTTATACCGGTTGAAAACATATGCATATTCAGAATCGTTAAAAAAGTTGTGATCGTAAAAATAGCATAAATCAGTCAGAATTTTAATTGCAAAATTTGCAATGACAGTGATTTTCATGACATATTTTGATCCGGTTTTATTTATCCGGTAATTCAAGTTGAAATAAGTGATTTTGCAATTTTGCTTGAGACTTATTTATTGCTTAACCACAAATTTTTTATGGGTCGTTTCAATTTGCAAATTTTTATGTCACTTTTTACGACTTATTTTTTAGTATTACTCGACAAATACATTTTTTTTTCTTGCCGATTTAAAACAGTGGATGAGTACTTTGAACCCCCAGCTTCTCTCAATTTTATGTTTTTAACAGAAAATAGTAATAAAATTATATTGAATCCCTTTATAATCATAAATTTCTTGAGTTATGGGCATTTTCTTAATCGTCACTGGACGTGAAAGCTAAAATTGTATGGCCAACTTTCGACACTTAGTGAAAGTTTGTAAATCAAGCAATTTGACGAACCGTGCTGAGAAACTGCAGTATAATAAATCTCTACAAATTAAATGTATAGTGTCATACCAGTTTTTCCAAATATTTTTCTCCCGTCATCCTTTTTTCATCAATATTTAAAACTTAATTATTCATATTATAAATATTCCTTATTTAGACCCGGACACGTCCATATTTGCAAATATTTTACATGATTAATAAATCTTCTAAAAGTAGCAGATATGACAAAGCTTGATGAAAAATGTCGGTTTTGCATTAATTATGGGGGGATGATTTTGGTAACAAACTACCAGAGTCGATCTGGAGAGCTTAGTTTTATATATATTTAACAACAGGCTTGTAAAAGGGATGAAATAGATAGGGATGGGGATGAATGGGAATGGGATGGATTCTCTAGGGATCGACTAGGGATGCATCCGTTTACAAGCCTGGATAAACACATCCGATTAACTTCAAATTTTAAATGCTCAAGTTTTTCAAAATTCTTAATCTTTTGGTGCTAATATAATTTTTCTATCTTGTCTACTTCTTGAGATTAAGCAACTTTGTCGCGTCGAAATTTCGCACCTGCAAAGTTTACGTGAGTTTTTGAACTTGAAAAATTTTTCTGAGAAAAAATTTAAGGCTTTTTATCAGTAAGAATTTTTTGTTATATCTCATGTGTTAAAAAATCATTGATTTTCATTTAAAGAGTCGAAAATAATTACTTTATTTGTTATTTTCACACCTTAATATAATATAATAATTAATTTCAATTTTTTCTCTTCAAATTAATTTCATTCCGAAAATAAAATAAATTGAGTATTTTTTATAATTCAAAAATCATAAATAAAGCTTCACTCAACCAAAATCTGTAAACTGATACTATTTTCTAATAGGTTTGACTATATTTACTCTACAAACAGAAAGCAAACAAAATAATTTTAAACCGTTTGAAAGCATGATGAGGTGTATAAATGATAAAGTGTTCAAAACCTAATTTCAGTTTTTTGAACAAAGGATATTATTCAGATAATTTACATTTTTTACGAATTATTTTTTTGATAACTCTAAACAGTGTGATACAGTGTACAAAACATAATTTCAGTTTTTTGAACAAAATAAATTATTCAGATAATTTACATTTTTTACGAATTATTTTTTTGCTAACTCTCAACTGCTAACTCTTAAATGCTAATTTGTATAACCTGGAGAAGCAAACAATTCTCGGCGGGATATTTACACATCCGGCACAGTGAAATATCCAAAAATGCGGCTGCTGTTAATTAATTCAGAGAATTGAATCAATTTTTTGATTATTAAGAAGAAAATATTTCTCAAATTTTTATTTTTTATTTCGAACTCGCGCGATACTGATCAAATAATTCTTGCCGCTTAATTAGCGGTCGCAAAGTATTGCGATAAAGTTTTTTTTTTATAATTCAAATTCTCAGGCGGTATTTTCTTAATTGATATGTCAAACTAAGATCATCGCTTTTTTTCTTCAAATTATCGGGTACCGACAATTTCACGTTTTTGAAAGTTAATAGAATAAAAAAGAAAAAATTCGTATATTTGAAAACGTTGTTTATAATCTTTTATTTGCACAAATTTGTTTGCGCTTTAAAAAAAGTTTACTTTGTCTATCATAACTAGTTCAGGAAGACAAATATGATTTTTCAAAGTTAGGTGGTAGAAAACTACCACCATCTGAGAAGGTCGTTGTTTTGAATTTCTGAGCATTCCCGTTAACCCCATTACGATGACCCTTCTTTGAGGGCGTATAACGAGAAATGTTTGAGAAATCAGACTTTAATTATTTCAAATGTTTAAAGTCTATCGATAAAAAGAAATCCGCATAATTGGATCGTATCGTATCGTAATATTCGTATCGTATCTTTTTTTTGCGATTTGATCCGATCTCATTTTTATTTTATCGCTTTTAATACGATTCAATCTTAGGTAGCTTTTTGAAGGCGCCACTACTTTCATGGCGATTAGGGAAAAACTATTTGAAATATTAAGAGAAGTTTTTGCATCCAACTGTTTAACCAGTTAATTTTTAATTTCACAGATAAATACCTGCAATACCGGTATTTGTATCACACTTTACGAAGAATCTTGGCTCATCGAAATGTTGAAATTTGACAACGTCTATAGTATGAAATTACTGTTTCTGCAATTAATCGACTGATCCACTAATCGACACATGAAAACTATTAATTGTGTGATATATCGATTACAGGGCCTCCTGGTCGTTTTTTACTAGATTTTTAGCCAAATTTTTAATATAATTTGGCCGTTGAAACAACTTATCCGATTACATTTTCAGATGGCTCAAATTGAGCACAAATAGCTTGTAAATAATAAAATACAAAAATTGATCCATCAGACCAATTTTTTTTATTCTGAGATTACTGAAATTGTCTAATTATTAGTTTTTCTTAAAAAAAATGGAAACAATAGTCGGATTCGGACCATTTTTTTAGTTAAAAATCTTGTGAAAACTACCAGGAGGCCCCGTAATGCATATAATATACATGGTTAAAGGGCCCTTAGCCAAAAGATCGTGACTTTTCGAAAAATGCGGAATCCAGGCATTTGATTGGTTGGATCTGCTTAAATTTGACTAATGAATTCGGCGTATTTTGCAATCCCGGGTTTTGATTGAGTGCTTCTCCATCCGCTTGTATCCCGCGGTGTATGTATGATTCAAATAGTCACGATCTATGAACTAAGGGCCCTCAATTTATATCCCTTATTCACACTTTTGTAAATATCCCGGCCATGATTAGGAAACGTAGTGTGTTTTTAAATAGGAGGGCCGGGATATTTACAAAAGTGTGAATAGGGGATATGACACTGTCCAGGGTGTCAAAAACAATTCATACATTGTTTTAATTATTGCGGTGCCGGTAAAACCATATATTTTATTTGAAAATAGACCATTTCGGACCATATCATATGTTGAAAGACCTATGAGCTCGTACACATGTTAACACCGTTTGACGGCTACTGGGCTATTCAACTTTGTGTAGACCTGTTCAAAAACATCAAATTTTGTTTTATTCGGCTAAAGTTTGAGCTATAAGTGGTTTCATCAACAACTGAAAGAAACATTTGAAAAATTGGTATTTTCTCTTGCGTCTAAAATAGGTTTTTTCTCTTGCGTCTAAATTTTTTTTTGAACCGCTGGAAAGTAATTTTATTTTCTACTGTCTTTAAATAAATTTGCGGAAGTTTTTCTGTCGATTTTCTTGAAAATGAGCTCAAACGAAAGCCTTGTTTTGGTACAGAATTGTTTCAATATAAATATGCTATAATATGCTCATAAAATATATTTATTCCTTTTTAATAAAGGCGATTATGCAGAATTTCAAAACATTTTGGGCGTCAATCAAAAAAGAATTTAAGCGATTAAAAATGTGGATTATTTCTGGTATTCCAAATTCCGCGACATAAAAATTGTTCAGTTATAATTTATTTTCAAGATTCCAGAAAGTGTTAAACTAAAGTTATAACTTCAAATTTTATGAAATGAAGAGTTTCAACGATTTCTCGTCTTGTTTAATTATTTCTACGATTTACGCGCAAATAATTAGGAAACTAACAAGAAGTTTTGGCCACTCTTTGGCACTGGAGCGAGAACTTTCATCAAGTAACTAATTAATGAAGCAAACATCCTGTGGCACGGGTCGGCACATATATTTTTATGGATCAGATGAGAAGACCAACCGAAAATAATTGGATCGAATCAGATCGGTTTTCCGATCCGATCAGATTCAATTGATTCGAGCCAATTGTCGCGACCTCTGGCCTAGAGATTTGATGAAAAGAAAGTAAACCGACAGAATTATAAAATTAAAATAAACCGAATCAAAATAAAATATTAAATTAATTTAATAATCTATTAAATTTATTAAATAATTAAATTAAAAATAAACCCTAGTTTGCCCACAGTTTTACTTGTCTTATATTTATTTAGTTGTCGCACTGTAACTTTCTGAACTTACAAAAATGTAGCTCATATTTTGATAATTTATTTGTTTTCGCAAAATTATAAAAATTCTATATCCTGCTCAAGTTCAACTTTTGAAACTTTCAAGTCAGTTGATCAGCTTGATAATGAAATTAAACCGAAACGTTGCTTTTAATAAAGAATTAAAATTAATTGCATTAAATTTGATGGGTTGGCACTACCAGGCCAAAAAATCGGAAATTCCAATTTTTTGAAAACTAAGAAAAAGTTTGTTTCAGAAAAATGCTGATATTCTTGTTTGCAATAAAATTCAACGTTTCTTTCAATATTTTTTCGAATGAAAAATCAAAGTTCAAAAAAAGTTATTTCGTATTATTTTCATCAGAAAAAAATGTCAAATTTACTCTTTTGTTTTGAATTTCGCTCAAATTTACATCAATATCATATTTTTCTGAAAGAAATATTTTACTTCGAGAAAGATATAAAATATCGATGTTTTGGCATGTAACTATTTTGGCCTCCTACTGCCAACCCAATTTAATGTCTGATGAATCCATTCGCATTGTTTTAAACAAACTTCTCCCGATTGTTTTAGCGAATTCACTAATTGATTTTTTAGATGTTGTCGCACCATTGTTGTTGAAAGAGTAGTTTGGTAACAATTAGGCTTGTTTTTAATATGAAATAGGTCCTATTAAATACGACAAAAACTATAAAACATATATATAAATTGTTTTGTATTCGGGTTTTGAGGCACAAATATACATAATATTTATTTATTTAAAAAAATTTACGATTTTTCGATTTTGTTAATCATCTTCAGGTAATAAGTAAAATTGAGAAAATCTTTTGGATCGTAAAGTTAACACAGTTCAGCAGTAATTTGGCAGCACAAGCTCTGAGAAAATTGGCAAAACACAATCCTTATAAAAAACGAGTCGGTATCTTTTGAACCCAAATATGGTCAAGAAAAGGTTAACCTTCTCTTGACCCCAAATTGGTGTACCCTATAACTGTCCAAGCATGGGCTGTCATCGGCCTTAGTTCGCTGACGCGTCCTAACATAATCAATCGACTTGTTGTTAAAGACTTTTACTTAAAGTCTTGAACTTCCGTTATTTATCAGGAACATTTCCTGTGTATAAATAGTAAAACCATTCATAAGAGTTTTTGCAATTAGAAAATTGAACGTTTCGAATATATTTTATTCGTCATCAGAAATATCTGAAAAAAAAATAAAAATACTAATTTAAAGAAAAAACTGTAAAGAAATATTTCAAACGACCTGACTTAACTGAGCTTAATTAAAAATGGTATTATACCATTGGTATACCAATAAATATCAAGTTAAAAGGGAATTTTCGAAATTTTCTAAGAAAATAATATTTCCTATAGTAATCCTTGGAAGAACTACCGTGGGAAAAATCAATGATTTTAAATCATTCAATTATTAATCTTTCCCTTTTTAAATTGCGCCCCTTCCTCCTAATTATTAGCTGATTTTTCTAATTGTTGCGAAAAACATCGAGTTTAGCTCCTTTGAGTTATACGCATCCGCCAAATTGATCTGAATCCAAATTATTAATTAAGGTCAAGAAAAGGTTTACCTTCTCTTGGAATTCGAAAATCCAATGGGATGGATCCATGCCTATTTTGTCCAAATAGCAATCAGTTAAATAATTATAATTCAACAATGCACCATTCGATTATAAATTTAGGCCTAAAAAATAAGACAAGGCTTTAGACGGTCAATTTCTGAACAAAAAATAACAAAACTCACCTAAGTGGTCTAAATTACCTCTTCAGCTGCACATTCATGTGAATTTTGAATGTGTACTTTTAAAATTCAGGAATGAGATACATTCTGATCGAGACTCTTAAAATAGGCGAAAACGTGGTTTTTCTGGGGAAACTTAGAAACCGATGGTCATTTTTTGGCCGGGCGGTAAAATCGCCGCGCTATGCAAATAAAGATTGATTGCGATCGGAAAAGGGGAACAGACTCGGCACTCATTTCCTACTGCGCGGATAATCCCAGGTGTCTGATCAGATCGAACTTGATCGGATCGCAAATTTTGAAAACCTGATCGGATCGCAGATTTAAAAAACTTGATCGGATCGGATCAAAGTCGATCATCCCTAACACCAGTTATTATATTAGATCAGAGTTGATGTCAAACTGTTTTTCGCTCACAAACAATTTTTATCTGCCATTGCGGCGATTTTACCGCCCAGCCAAAAAATGACCATCTGTTTCTAAACGCCCGGTTTTTCTGATGCTGGAGCCAAATCGAACATTTTTCTCAAAAACGAACGGAGGTGGTCTTCGCAAGTTCTGTCCCGCTTATTTTAGCGCAAAATAATTGGTAAACCTTGAAAAACCTCGAAGAAGATACCTTTAAGAAATCATTCCAAAGTTTTAATTTCTGATTAGACGCTGAACCACTGGTGTAAATAGAAAAGTGCAGCACTTTAAGTGCTCCTGAATATAATTGTATTCAAAAATTAGCTCATTCACGAAAGGGAAGTCAGTTAAGTTTGGAAGGTCAATTGTTTGGCTATAAAATATAATCGTAATCTTGATCGTCATATTCTTGCATGATAAAACACGGTTGCAATTAAAACTTTTCGCGGCTCTTCACAAAACGGGGGTCAATTTTATGTGGTTGGCAGTAAAACGGCAAAAAAATACTATTTTGACATTTTCGGTCTAGAAAAGTTTATTTTTTCGAAAATTATTGGATTCAGAGCGCGATTTAAATCCAAAAAGTATATTTTCAAATTGCAATACGCATTCTGGTGAAGCTGATGAGGGGAAATAGGCCACTGTTGAGAAAAATCTTCTTTCGTTGAAATTTTCAGATGTTTATTCGTCCAGAAAGTTTTTCATGTTTCTTTTCGGATATGAATGGCGCTCTGAAGCTGTTACCTGCAAGGCAACCTTGCGTCAATCCTACGTTGACATACAGTGAGGTTTTATTTGAGGGTTTATTTCTCTAAACATTCAGAATAGGAAAGACGAGAAATCTGTTTTCTCGTCTGCCATTTACGTTGTAATTGGCACTTCGAAAACACTAGGCCACGTGACGACCTAGAAGTTAACAGCCCTCCAGCGGCAAATATAACGTAAATGTGGGCACAGTAAGTTTTTAAACAGTTAAAGGGCAAGACGTGTCGGTTCTGTAGGCGGGATACTCTAAAGTATAAAAAAATGTGCTTTTTGGTGAAAGCATAACCTTTCGAAAATCACTAAATTGTAATCAATTTTAGACTATGTTATGCTGGGGAGGCGTTTTCTAACGTCAATAAAGATCTATGCCTTCGTCCTCCCAGATTTGTATAAACAGTAGAAAAAGTCCGAGGCAAAAAATACTCGAAATGATAAAAAGGTTTTTTGAAAGTAATTAATATTTTTGAAAAAATAATAAATTTCTATTATTTCAAATGTCTTAAAAATAAAATATATCATGGTTACTGTAGGTGACTTTTAAACAAATCAATTTTTCTGCAAAAAATGATAAAATTATTGTTTTTTGTATATGGTACAACGGTGAAACCATTATTTTTTTTACGCAAAATTTTCTGTTTTCTGTCTCGGGTTCAGAAGAAAACCCAACGTTGTAAATTAAATTTGAAGGGTACCACCGAAAAATTAACGGGACCTGTAACTTGTGTTCAGCCCGTAATAAATACAGTTGGTGACCCTTGAATAAATCAATTTTTTTGTAAAAATTGTAAAATTATCGTTTTTTGTTTATGGTACCATGGTAAAACCATTTTTTTCAATATCCAAAATTAGTGTTTTTTGTCGCGGGTTCGCCAGAAAACCCAACTTTGTTGATTTCAATTAATGGTACCACCAAAAATAAACGGAACATGTTACTTGTGTCCAGTCCGTAATAAATACAGTGGGTTCTCTTAAATAAATCAATTTATTTTTCAAAATTAAGAAAGTTATCGTTTTTTTTGAATGGTACTACGGTAAAACCATTTTTTTAAATGCACGGGGGCCAACGGAAAAATCCACGTTTTAAAATTTAAATTGTGTTCAAAAATAGAACAACTTCATTTTTAAACATTTAAAAAAAAATTGAGGGTGGATACCCTAATATTTTTCTGAAAACCCTAGTGTACTAGGGATTTTTATGATGAGTGATGACTAATGATTCAGGGTGATAACCCAGCCGTGTTTTAGCAGGGTGAAAACCCTACGTTCAACGTAAAGACGCGACCGCTGTTCCGGCAAGAGCCGAAATTACGAGGTGCTACCCACGTAATATTAAATTTAAAGTCTTTCGACCTCGTCTTTATTCAGACGGAAAACACATGGTTCTATTTTACTAAATTTATTTATTTCAAAACCGGGATTCCAGAAAAAAAAGTTCGTAGTTTTATTTTTCTCTCATTTTTTTTAAATCTAATGTAATTCTAGACAGGAGCCACTTTTGGTACCAACTGTTACCTGCAAGGCAACCTTGCGTCAATCCTGCGTAGAAATACAGTTAGGTTTTATTTAAGGGTTTATTTCTCTGAACATTCAAAATAGGAATGACGATAAATCTGTTTTCTCGTATCCCATTTACGTTGTAATTGGCGCTTCGAAAACACTAGGTCACGTGACGACCTAGAAGTTAACACTGAGTCACGTGACGACCTAGAAGCACACTTATCAAATATCTTTTTGAAAAATTAAGTTTTCTAGACTGCAAATGCCAAAATAGTGTTTTTTTCATTTTCGTTTTTTGCCGTTTCACTGCCAACCCAATTTCATGCCAAGTAGACGTCGATATAAAAATGTTTTTCAAAGTAATTTTACTCCTTATATCTGAGTTGATCTTAGTTAACGGGACTGTGACTAGACTGTACTTTATTGAAGGAGACGTAAAAGTTATAATTCCATGTCGGATTGATATGGAGATTTTGAGAGAAAATGGAGTTCACGTTTCTTGGCTTTTTCAGAGAATGCATTATCAAGCTAATTTGGCTATTGTATCATCTAGGGCAAAATCAAACGGGCCACCTCTCCATGATTTTTATTGTATATGTTATTCGAAAATTTGCCTGAATTATTTTTGTATATATCCATTTTTATCCTCGGGTAACACTAAAAACTTATTTGCCTGTTAAAAGAATAGAGAATAAGTTTTTATTGTTACCTGGGGATAAAAGTGAATATAATTCAAATTTGTATTGCTAATACAGTATGAAATAAATAATAATATACTATAATAATAATATTACTATTTGTTAGATTTATCTAGAACCGATATTTAAAATGGATTTTAAGTTATCAGGATTCAAATTCTTGATCAAATCTGGCATTTTAATTGAGGCCAAAGTTGGAGTTCAAAGTTAGGTCCTCTTTGGACGAATCGTATGCAATTTGTAAGTTACGAATAATTTTAAGAAACAATTATTATTTTTAAGCAGTGGAAATAAGGTAGGAACGGCAAAAATTTCTTTTGTTCATATTTTTTTTAATATATTTAAATTGTAACCCTTGAAATTCAGAAAGAAAATTAGGTACAATTTTTTTTCTGAAAATTTCCAGCTACTGCTCAAAAATTATTGACAGTTTTTGTAATTGCCAATCTTTAAGCTTGAAGTTTTTCCAAAAATATTTTTCTAAGAAAATCAAAATTTCTAGGTTAAACATAGGCAATTTCAAAAACTTTTTGTTTTATTTTTGAGCAGTAGTTCAAGTACCAGTAGCTGACAATTTTCAAAATTGTTTTGTACTTATCGTGATATTTTTCAAGAACTACAATTCGAACATACAGCCTGAGTTTTTTTTAATTGTCACTTTTATTTCGCCCGGTGGGTAGACAGCGAGATTGAATTACCGCTGAATTTGGGCATAACAGATGACTAATTTGTGTCACGTGACTTTTTGTCACCTTTTTTTTCGTCGGACGAAAAAAAAAGTGACAATTTCAGAATAATAATTTGAGCCAATCAGAAACCCGTTTTTCTTCAAATCTCCGTTAAGGGTATTTTCTGCAGTAATTATGTCATAAAAATGCACCAAATCAATCGTTTATGTTTTGAAAGCACAAAAACCCAAATAAGAACAACAAAAAATTCGAAATTTTTGAATTTTTTCGATTTTTTCTGATTATTTTTTTCAAAATTAAGGGGGTGGGCGTCGTAATCTGGTACCTTTCAATCTCGCCTCAAAAAAAAAAAGATGAGAGTACTATTAGGTCTCATAAAAGTCTCATATTTTGGACTATGCAATTTTTATAGTTTTGTTGATGGTTTCTCTCGTTGTTGGCTTTTATTATGCTTGGAAATATTCGAAATAATTCTGCCGAAAGTTTTTTTAGTTAATAATAGATTCAATGAATGCATATGCTGCTGCATTTTTCAGTATTTGTCAGCAGTTTTGTCAGCTCTTGCAATTATCGGCGTACCCCCGAGGTTAAAATTAATTATTTTATTGACTTTGGTGTCTAGTGTACCTTTGGTACACTAAGCATCATTTCAAATTGATCTGAAATTTTTTTTGTATCTGACCAATTTTGGTACCGAAAGCCCGCTTGTGCTTATTGTACCCAAATTGTTGAAATTGATAGCAATTTGAGAACCAAAGCACGATCGTGGTACCAATGAATTTTTAACTCACAAGCAAATAATAAATGGGTCGTGTTGCACGGCCCCATTTTATATTTGCCCGATTAAATTTCAAATTTAAAGGTTTATTTGTATGGCGACAATGTAATTTGGATGGCTGGTGGAGCGACGATTGCAATGCTCATTTCAGTTCAAGCGTTTATTCGGTGATCCATAGACTACAACTTTTTTTCCATTTTCGGACTACTTCACATTAAGGTACATCTTATATTTGTTTTAATGACCCTGTCAAGTATTGCTAGCGTTACACGTTAAATGCTCACTTTTCAAGTCTTGCGAATGAAAGTATTTAATTCTACTTTCTGCCTTAATGATTGCAAAAGTAAAATAATGCTTAATGAACTTTATTTATTTTTTGCTGTACTTAATGAAATTAAGCTCGCCCTCTGGTCATTAAGCATTATTGCTTTTGCGCATTATATAGTAACGGCCTGAAAAGTGTACACAATAATCAAACGACACATTTATGAACGCTGAAAATGTAAAGAAGAAGTGCTAATCAAGCCAAAACGCCAGTGCCCATGTCTGAAAGCTTGGAAAAGGCATCATTTCAATTGAATAAAAATAGAAATTTTTAATAAACGTACGAAAAAAATTATTTCTATTATTAATTTGAAAAAAAAAATACTTTTTCTCTTGAAATAATTTTCTATTTAATAAAAAAAAATACTTTTTTTCAATTAATAGTGAAAAAAATATATTATTTAAGTCCAAAAACTTAAAAGGAGATAAAGCTTGATTTAAGTTTTAAAAGAATCATTAAATTCTCAAAAAAACCGTACTGATGTGTGCAAAAGTAAAATAATACTTTATGAACTTAAATTATTTTTGAGTACTTAATGTTAATTAATTCCGCCCTAGGGCGAATTATTATCATTAAGTACTCAAAAATAATTTCAAGATCATAAAGTATTTATGGCTTTTGCCATTATATACTGACGGCCGTCAGTGACGGCTTGAAAAGTGTACACAATAAGGAACGAACAATAATGAAGGTCGAACATTTTTAGGAGGAAGAGCTGGATTTAAGGGGGTGAGAGTAAGTTATTTTGGAATTTGCAAGGCTTCGTAAGGCTGACCAATAAGATAACACCATTACGAAACATAGATTAGAAAGATCTATCCTTCAAATAGCAAATTCATTTAACACTCTGGTACAACTCAAGCTAACCATTTGGTCAAGCCGCGTTTAAAGACGAGTAGTGTTCTTTAAAAACAAAGGTTTTAGTAGCTATATGGAATTTTTTGAGATTTGATGAGAAGCAGCAAATTGTCTTAATTTAGTGACTGGGACTTTTTTGATTTTTGTCTCAGAGGCGGCAATATATATGGTCGTTGTTGCGTAAAGAATTTTTCGACTTTTTGATATAATGCTGTTTTTGTGGCATAAATATAAATTTCATTTTAGGGATATAAGAAGGTACTTCTAATTGTTGATAATTATTGAATGGGAAGTAGTTTTTTAAATTTAGAATTGATTAGCTGTAAATCACAAAAAATGCGCCGAATTAAATATGTTCGACCCTAAAAGCGATGATAAAGAGTATTAAGGACGCCAATAGATTTATTAAGTACTTTTTTGCTGGGAACGATCAGCCTTGCTTATTCAGCAACTTTGACTTGAAGTTGAAACGGACGATGCGATCAAAATCGAAGCACATTTTAAAAAAAAAATCACGATGACCTTCAAAAAATATATTTGGAGTTTTCGAGTTGAAATTTGAAAAAAGACGCTTCTAGAGGAGTTTTATATTCTTCTGAGCTATGTTTGCTGAATTTGGGGTAGAATTCCCAAAATATAAACCTAGAGGATTTTTCGATGAGAAAAATGCTAAAAATCGGTATAGTTTTTCTGCTTTTCAAGAAAACTATTGTAATTTTTGAAAAAACGCCGTTCTGGAGGCCTAAGTTTAGACATTCAAACGTGGTTTTTAAGATTTGAGCTGCATTTCAAAATAACTTTGGGAGGAGATAGATTTGAAATTTGGTCAAGGAACCACCTTGTGTCTGGTAAGGTCGCTTTTTTTAGTTGCTCCTACCTGAGGGGTATTTGTTCTGAGGAACTAGACTAGATAGGCGACAAACGTTTTTTGCATCTTAATCTTAACCGAATTGTGGAACGCAAGAATTTTTTTTCTTTTTTTTTTCTCCGATTGATAACCGAATTCACCGGAAATTTGCAAAAAAAAACGGTTTTTTCGGTCATTTTGAGCAATTTCCGATGACTGATTTCCGGTCACGTGATCAACCTACGGAAGCCAAAAAAATTTTTCTACCGCAATAATTTTTCCAAGGTTGCACGTGCAGAAACTATTTGTCGCCTATCTCGTCTAGTTCTCCAGTCGAAATCATGGTGGAGCAACCTAAAAAAAAACCACCTAACGTATTTCAGAGTGTATCGGAACAAAATATTACTAATTATTGACTAATTAGTTTGACAAGATTAAGGCTAGATCTACAACATGGCTAATCTTAATTGTCCCATAGTGTCTCTGTTAGGCTGATTTCGAAAAAAGTTCAATTCCAGCCCACCCAGTACCACCTTAAAGGTGTGGGTGTCGCTGATTGGGGTTAGCTATGCCGATTCTCGACAAACAGGCAGCGGTTTATCCAAAAACTTTTGTAGCTGAAGAACAACTCTTCAAAAATAAGCCAGGCTTATTAAGCTTCTAAAAAACACTCAGTTTTATTCTCCTTCATTTTCGTCGTTTTATTATTTTTGTGTGACACAGCTCCAGAAAACAACAAAAACACGAAAACTAACAAAAACAGTTTGGGAGGCTCTGCCACAGATATCCTCTTCGAGTTTAAGAGATACAGTATCGCTCATACTGGCATATGGAAGCACAAGCTTATTTGACAATTCACTAGAGTTTTTTCTGAAAATTTTTGATTCGGCCGTCTCTTGGGGCCATGTCAACTTTTCCATTTTTATTATGAATTTCGACAAATTTTTTAGAAACCAAAAAAAAATAAAATTGTCAACATAATTTTTCCGTATATTCAACACTTTTGAGGATTTTGCTGCAATTTTAAGTCAATAGCGTCAAAAGAAAACACATTAGCGCACTTTCATACAATCATAAATAAATCATAATTTTTGATTCTTTTTTTGGCCGTCAAGAAGCCAAAATTCGAAAAAAACTCGTTTAGAAGATGTGTTTTGTTTCTGCTATCCTGAACACAAGAAAAGTCAAAAATGATGTAATTAACAGAGAAAAATGTTTATTCAGTTTGCTTGGGGATGCTTATTAAGATGTTTGTGTGTGTGGTGTGTAGGTGGCAAGTATCAGATAACTTTACTTTTAATATTATTTTGAAGAGTTTTTTTTTCAAGTGCTACTTTTTCAACGTACAAAAGTTTTTGAATCATAACCGCTGCTTGTGTCGAGAATCCGCATAGCAAACAACCCTCAAATCGCGAACCCCATCATAAGAGATTTCATGTGACGATTTTGGTACCAACATCCACAAACCACCTGGTATGGCCGCGAAATTAAACACGCGTCCCTTGGCTTTTCTCAATGGAAACAAGGATCCTAGACTTTACATCGGAAACAAATTTGAAAATATTTGAAAATTTGTCAGGATTTTCAAGTTTAATAAGGCTATTTTTTTGATTTTTGGCTCAGAAGGCGGAATGGGTCGAATGTGACAAAAAACGGTCTTTTTGGACGTTTTTGATATAAAAACTGATCAAAAAACACTGCTAAGGATACTATTTACTGCATCGCCACTAGTTCCAATAGTCGAAAAGATGCCTATCCGTTATTGTTCGTTTGTAAAAATTAAAATATTTGTTCACTTATTTTCGTCACTTTTCTGTTATTAATCGAGCCAAAAGCCAGTGCCCTTTTTTGCTTAGCTTGGAGTCAAGTTATCATTGCATAAAAATTAAAAAATGATATTTTAAATCAATAAAATTAATAAATTTTCCAATTTAAATTATATGCAAAAAATATTTTTTTTCCACTAAATATTTTCCATTTTCTTACAAAAAAATACATTCTCTCTTCCATTAAATAGTGAAAAAACGTTTTTTAAGTCCAAAAAATACTTTATGAGTTTAAAGCATGACTGAGTAATTAAAATATCATAAAGTCTTCAAAAAATTGGGCCACTTAATGATTTAAAGGAGTATTGAATTTAACTCCA
>SCLH01001018.1:107564-162417 GCA_004367855.1 Oikopleura vanhoeffeni | reverse complement strand
AATCTAGGGCAGTTGTGAAAATATGAGGATACTGTTTATAGGTCTAGCCTTCGCCTAACGATTCCATATCTTAACTTAACATGTTACATCACCAGAATTTTGACCTTTTTATTCTAGAATCTACTTGATCGCCGATTTTTCCAGTTTTTACATTCAAACTCTATCGTCTTTTAGACGAATGTTTAGAATAAAGTCGTTTTTTCGACTAAGGTAGATAAATATAATGTCGTCAATCTGATGAGGCTGAATATCTATTTTCATTCAGAATTCTAGAAAATTGACTTAGAGTAAACCGGAAATGAAACGCTCCGAAAAAAGGTCGTCTGATCGGAACAAAGTACCACCAATTAAAAGTGAGAGTTCACTGATCAAGAAATCTGCTTACAGCTAATCAAAATTTTGAACCAATCAGGCGTCAAATTCGATAATTAGGTTAACATTTTTGCTTAAAAATAATTGAAATTTCTAGAATTCGATCAAGACATTTTCGATAATTTTTAATTTCACGCATCGTTTTAGGCGGGTCATATTACCAATAAAAATGTTCATATCAAGGTAGAATACCGGTTTTATGCGGGTTAAAGGTAAAATATTTGAATTTTGAAAATTCTAGATTTTGTTCTAATTGGTTTGAAAAAAATAATTGCCACCATGAGATTCCATTGGGTCAACTTTAGTCATAACCATATTAATGTATCAAATTAATTCTATAAAGGGCTCAAAAAATTACGACGCCCACCCCCTTAAAAAATAACGTTTGTTTCAATTTGACCCCCAAAACTTCAAAAATTTTAATTTCGGTTCCAAAAAAATAATTGAATTTCTTTTATAAATGTTTGGTCCCAGTATTACGGGAGTTGGTTTATTAGGATTATCGTCTATGTTTCACTTCCAGAAAATTATTTTGGAAACAAGACATAAAAATACAAATGTGAGATAGCCAGTTTTTAAGGAAAGCGTTTTGTGCACTTTCTGAGGACAATTTTTAAAGTGATGTTCCCAGTCATTCTCTTTCAATTTATATGAATTATTAAAATATGATAATATTGAACTCGAATTATCTCGGATCTAGAAACGAGTATCAAAGGCAACTACTAAAAATTGTCACCTTTTTTTTCGTCCGCAAATTGTCACTTTTTTTTTCGTCCGCAAATTGTCACCTTTTTTTTCGGTCCGCAATGTCTACTTTTTTTTTATCCGGATAAAAAAAAAAAAATGGGGGGGGAAAACCCCCCCCAAAAAAATCTTTCCTTTTTCTTTTCTGGTTTTTTTTATAAAGTAGTTAGTATATAATGATGTTTAAGTAGAAAATGATTAACCTCCATTAAGAGTTACTGTATAATGGTTTAAATACAATTTTTGTTTCACAATTTTTGAAAAAATGAGATAGTCAAAGCATTTTTCCTCATCATTTCAAACTAATGCAAAGTGTTGGGAAAAATGTTCATAAAAATCTTGACGCCATAATTACTTTTATGTTGTGATGATAGTGTCTGAAAATCAAGCTCCGAACGTTTTGATATTTTTATGTCTTCAAGAGAATAAGCTGATTAATTTTAACAACATCGTCAATGACGATTCGTCATCTTTTTGAAACTTTAGTCTAGATGGCCAAAATTTGACGGAAAATGCAATTATGACGTCAGGATTGAAATTGACGTCAGAGTTGAATCTTTGATATCCCTTTATCACTTTTTGGTTAGAATGCGTATCCACTACTCCTTTTAACGTGTGATTTTAAGATTGTGGCTACGCATTCTAACCAAAAAGTGATAAAGGGATATTGGCCGTATATTGGCATAAATTCAAAAAAAATGGGTCCTAAAGATTTCCGTATTCTCATTATGAGAATCTCATATAAAAACCAACTGCTAGGTCATAGAAAAAACTAATAATAACTGATGGAGGATAAGGCTTTTTTGTGCTTTCAAGAATGCCTACTTAAAATAATTTCCTGATCAAAGGTTGAATTATCTTATCATATATTTTGAACTAAAAGTGCTATAGAATTATTTTAATTATTTTTGATATAAACGTGTCTTGCTTATTTATATACTTTTTAAATAACTTTTTCATTCAAAAATGTAATCAGCTGAAGACCTGATTTGATGAATTTTCACTCAACTACGCTTGTTTAGTTAAAATGACATATCCCAGGGATATTATCCCTTTAATACATTTATAGTGATTGAGGATTGTTTTTTGACTTGCACATTATTTTTGAGTCATATTTATCGTATTTGATGAAAGATTAGAAATTCCTAATAAATTAATTTTACGGATTGTCTGGCCGGTAGTTTTAACAAAAAAATTAGGATTTTTTGTAATAAATTTGCCAAGATTTTTTAAGAAAGGTTTTGACTTTGAAGCGCGCTACAAAAAAATCTCGGGAAATGTATTACAAAAAATTCCATTTTTTTTCTAAAAACTACCGGACAATCCGCAAATTTTTTTTTAATTAGGATTTTTAATATTTTATCAAATACGATAAATATGACTCAAAAATAATGTTTAAGTCAAAAAACGATCATAAATCACTATAAATGTGTCAAAGGGACATAAACTTAAAAAAAACCTACAAATTCCCAAATTTTTTTTTAATTTTTCATTCATCCATTGATTTTAAGATATAATGATCAATTACTCACAAGATGTTCTATTATTCTTGGAATGATTCAATTGTTTTTTTGGTGCTCTTGTTGTGCATATATCACTTCACTCTCGTTATCAACAATTACTGGTTTTGGTCTTGGATTCAATTTATGTCTTCTGATGATTATAGCGATAACTTATACGTTGTGTGGTGGTATGAAAGCCGTTATTGCCACAGATTGTATACAATCTTTTGTCATGCTAGGTTCTCTCATAATTATATGTAAGTTTTTCGAGTTTACGGGTCGGAAGTGTGACAATTAAAGCGTTTTTCAAAGTCAGAAAAAATTTCAAATTAAAAGTGTATTTCAGAAATTGAATTTTTTTATAAATTAACTTCAAAGATCGACAAATTGGTGACTCAAATTTGTTCAAAAGTATTAAAAATGAATATTTTCTGCCTTTGAAACTTTCTTCACGAGTAGATATTTGTCTGAAATTGTTGGAAAATTTTACAACAAGTTTTTGTACGATCGTACCGGTCCCGGTACCAGTTTGCAATTTCTTTTTGCATTTTAAGGGAGTACTGGTCGCATTTAAAGGCCAAAAACAGGGTTTTCAGCGTGCCTCAATGAAATAACTAGAACCAGCACGAACATATGGATTCAGTTTAGGGATAATTGAACATTAATCTGCTTCCACAAAAAAAAAATCGCGAGGCCTCTGATTGGCCGACCAATCAGGAACGACCTTTCAAAAGTGGCAATAATTTCACTCAAAAGCCTACTCCTCCCTGAGTTTTGAAGATAGATAATACTTTTATAGCTTTTATTGACCACAGAGAACGTGGGCAGAACCCAAGTCCGATTTGCTCATTAAAATTCATCCGGATCTTAAATGAGCAAAAAACTGTTTTTTCCTTATTTGAGTGCCTCGCGGGAAAATACTACTCCTCCCTGGATTTTGACGGCAGGAAACTTAAACTAGTATGAATACGATCCTTAAGGATACGGCAGAGCCCCAAGGTCCACAATTGCATTTTTGTTATTTTCGTTTTTTTGGAAACAGCGATTCAAATTCCCAGAAATTTCCAAAATTTGAAAAATGAAAGAAATATTTCTCAAATCGCGATAAAAATACTTTTTTCATGACAATGAAAATAAAAAGACTTCTTATCAACTTATTTTTGTCCATATTTTCAGAAAAAACATTTTAAAGATAATCTAGAAAATTTCATGTCCGAGTCTCTAAATGCGACCAGTACCCTTAAGTACAACTTCATTTGGCGGGAAAATAATAGAATTGTCTGATTGTTTTGTACGCTCACTGACTTGCTATTTTTAGTAATAAACGCAATGGAAATTTTTTAGTGAATTTTGCCGAAATGGGAAAAAAGTACACGTAGCTGTTTTTGGCATATCCCTTTAACACTTTTGGATGATTTGAGAGATGTGGGTTGAGGAAGCCAATCCTAACACTCCTAAACCCCTTCTAGTCCAACTAACATGAGGCCGCTTTCTCTTCTATTCAGCCCACATCGCTCAAATCATCCAAAAGGTGTTAAAGGGATATGTTACGTTTCTTCTCGGCATCACCCAAGCTTTAATTTAAATGCGATTTTCTAGAATTGAGCAAAAACTTTCAAAATTCTGTTTCCGACAAAAAACCCGAAACAGATTTTTCCGTCTTTTATCAAATTTATACTGCATTCCAAAATTAAACCTCGGATCCTTAGGCTTTTAAATAGCAAAAACCTTGAAATAAGGCGGTTTTTGGCAGTTCAAGAAAATACTAGTCAGAAACTCGAAAATGTGTTTCCGACGAATAACGAGCATAATTGTTTCTGTGGTTCATGCCAAGTTTGAGTAGAATGGTATGCGAGCTCTAAAAGCCCTAGGGATTTGAAATTTGATAAGATTGTTCTAGAACTCGCCGCATGGTGGTCACCAGGGTCAGCCAAAAATTATTCTGATAAATTATTTTCGTGGATTAAGGATAGATCTACCAAATGGCCATTCTCAAAAGTTTCGAAGCAGTTTAGTATTTTGGTAAAGTGGAGTAAAAAATTACCATTTTGCGACCGCTACCCCCTTAAGGGGTTCTATAGGCAGTCCATATCTTTTGAACCAGAAATTCTATCGACCTGATTCTAAAATTTTTGACCTCGACGAGACTTGTTTATAAATAACACAAAATTTGTAAAAAAATTAGGAAAATTTCTCAAAAAAAACATTGGAATTTTTTATGAGGGTCAAAAAAGTGAAATGTTTTGATCTCTAGCGCTCGACCGATTCATATTTATAATATGAATTCAAGAAAAGTGATGCTTACGATTTGTTTGGTGCTATTAAAAATGCGATAGGATGACATTGAGATCAAAAAATAATTCTCAAATCGTGCTCCTGAGAGTTAAAAAATGACATCGTGAATTCGGGCGTAGTCATTTCTTTCTACATTGTCACAATAATCTTTGATACATGTTAAAATAGTTTTGTAAATCACATGTAAAAAAAAATTCGATTTTTCGTGGCCAAAATGGGAAAAAATGTTTTTGATATTGTTATGTAGCAATTAAAAGTTATAAGCCCCGAAAAAAGTCTGTCTGGCCTATAGAACCCCCTGAAAGTTCTTAAAGTCGTAGACTCGATTTCCGGCGAGTAGTGACCATTCACCATTTAATCGCATTTTACGACGCTTAAACATTGATGACAAGATCAGTTATAAAGTTATCGATTAACTTTAAGACAAAATGACGTTTGTGCGTTTTTTTTTAAATTTTTTACTGTATTACAGTACTTATTTTCTGCAAAAATAATTTTGAATCACCGAATAAAACCTTTCATCGTAATCAGAAAAAAATTCTAAGACTTTTTTTCCATTACACCAAAGCCCAAAAATGATCAAGTGACCGTATATTCATAAGATAAAGTCATTCAAAATAGCGAAGATGTTCTTTAGGAGTTTTTAAGACTTTTTCTTCATAACAACAAAGTTCAATAACGATCACGTGACATTCAAATTAAAAAATAAGATTTTGGTTCAAGTACACAAATAGTACTCAGATTACGCCAAAAAAATTTGTGGGCTAAAAAACACTTAATTGAAGAGTTTTGAACATAATGATATTTTCCTAAAAGGTTACGTGATCTTATTTTTCAAGAAATAAGGATTTATTTATGACACATTTCAAACCTTATTTTTGGATTATTTTCTCACGTGATTTTATTCGGACTTTGGTGTAATAAAAAAAAAATCTTAAAAACGTTTGAAGTTAATCAATTAATGTTTTTGACTTAATTTGAGTACTTTTTCAAATTGTCCTGAACAGTATATTTATTGTATATTCAAGTGTCTTGAAGATGGATCTTTGATCCGAAATATTGACAAAATAAAATTTCATCCGAAATTTAAATAATTTCAAGTTCATCTTAGAGACTTGTATGTACCCTCAAAAGAATCGGAAAGGTCAACTTTTTGATAAAATTATTAGCAACTATGGGTCAATTATGTACTGATAGGGCGCCAGAGAGCAAAAAAAATCCTGTGAAATGTGATCATTTTTGATCTTTGATAACCTTTTAGTACATAATTGACCCATAATATAAGGTAGTTTCAAATATAAATAAAGGTTTAATTACATCTTATTATTGCACTTTTGTTTGTAACTAGAGCTAATTTTCGCAACTTTTTGTTTTCTTATCCTCATTGTGATGCATTTTTTTTCGTTTAATTTTTTTTTGTTTCTTCAATTGTATAGCAAATTGGCTGAATATTATTTTAAGCTATTGAAAAATGTATGTTGATAATGAAACTTTGCATATGGCTCGATTTATAATAATGGTCACTAGTTGCCGGAAATCGAGTCTGGGTATAGATTCATGTCTAAAGTCTACGAGTTAATGTATGATAATTTAGGTATAACAATTTTCGCCAAAATTGGACCGTCGAAGATATATGAAATTTCAAGCGCTTCTGGAGGTCACAACATGGGAGATTTTGCATTTAATTTGTTTGATAGGACTTCAGTCGGAGGTCATTTTACCTATGGTTGGTGTTGGATCACGTTTCAGGAATGATGAAACTTTCTTCTAAAAAAAACATAAATCAAAATTAAATTAGATTTTGTTTGACAAATGGGTCTATAGTAAAATGAATACAGCGTGAAATGTAAAAATGTGAGATTTTCAATTTAAATAGACAATAACAAGAGTTCTTGATTATAAAACGCCGGTATTTTTTTGGAATATTATGATTGAAATTAAATTCTTTATAATGATATAAAATTTATTGCATTTCGCCTATTATTTGGGTTGAAATTATTTTTGAATTTATTCCGAAAATTTCAAGCCAAAAAAATCATTTTTAATAATGTTTTTAATAAAAAAATTTTATCTAAAGTTTCCTAAAACATATCAAAAAATCACTTGCAGTAGGCAAAGAAAAATTTGTAGGGCCTACCTTATTAAACATCTATTAAATTCAAATTTGCAATGCAAGGGGTTTCTTTGGATATAATGTCATTTTTTTAAATTGATATGCAGCACATCAACAATATTTTTCGCTTTGTATACATTTAAGTTCTGACCTTAAAAAACCTCTCCGATTTTCACCTATCAAAGGTTTGCTTCGGTCAATGTTTTGCTCAACGTTATGCGGCCTGCAAAACGATCCGAGAGGCAAAAATTTGTATGCTCCTGGGAGTGAGTCTGTCAAGTTTTGTATTTTGTTTTTTGGTGCCGGCTTGTGGAATTGGTATGCTAGCTTATTTCAGGTATTGTGAGTAACTATTTGTTACCCTGTTCATTTTTTTGATAGCCATACTAATTATTTCCGACAATATTTTTTTAGTATATATTAACTTATATTTAATTATATTACCATAATTTATTAATCATCAGGTATTATACCGTATTATTACTAAAATTTTTGATTATTCAGTTTTTGATATAAAAATTGGTTTTTAAAGGATATTTTAATTTTGGATCCAAGAAATTTAATTTAAAAAGCGATTTTTGTCATTTTAATGGTTTCAGTGTTTATCAAAACTAGCTTGGTACAATGCAGTTGAGGTGATCTGGCTTTAAAAAAAGAATGTCTTTTTCACGTAGGCTATCTAACCAACTAATGACCGCGTCTTATTTCCTCCAGCTTTCTGATGAAGTTAAAAAATCATGCCTTTTTGACTTTATTTAATTTTCTTAGATTATTCGCACCATAATGGACCATCACTGATGGTCCATCAGTAATCCGTTCCTATTTTTTGGCGCGCTTTTTACTTATGTTATTTAATTTTTCAAAAAAATTTATCATAAAAATTTATATAATAAGAAATATCAAGACCTTTTTTTAGACAAGATGATTCATAGCTTCAAAAATTATATTATCTACCGAAATACTTTGACTGCATTGTAGTATGAACATTTATTTTTTTTAGTACAGAAAAAGTCGATTTTGTGAAAATGACCACTTACTTTATTTCCTGCTACCCTTAATTTGTTTTTCGAACTTTTCAAAAGTGACTTTTGAGCACCCTAATTATTGGACAAAAAATTCTTAACATACCAAAAATATTATAAAATTTCCTATGATAAAATTGCTTATTTAAGGTATTGTGACCCTGTTCAAGCTGGAATTCTTGACAATTATGATTCAATGATGCCTTACTTTACAAAACAATTATTTAACAATACTCCCGGAATGGTTGGAATTTTTATTTCGGGAGCTTACAGTGCAACTCTGTCTACAATTTCATCGGGACTGAATTCTTGTGTAACTGTGCTATTTAAGGTACATATTTGTGAATAGAAATCATCGATTGCAAAACAAAATGCGTTCCATTTTATGGGATCTAAATATCGTTATGACAAACATTTTTGGAATTATTTAATTTGGCTCATTTTAATAATCAGCTAACAAAACCCAAAATTAGTTGATTTTCGAGAAAAATTCTCCGAATTTTTTGCATTTGTTTTCTAAGTTTTATTGTATTTTGCAACTAAAGAAGGTAGCGGTCGTAAAATTGTACCATTTTAACCTCTTTATGGGAATACAAAACAGTTTCGGAACTTTTCAGAATAACCGTTGGTAGATATATCCTGTATCTACCAAAATAATTAATCATAATACTTTTGGGAAATTGTGGTCGCCAGTGGCCATGCGCCGAGTTCTAGACCGGCAAATCAAATTTCACAATGGATCTCTTCCTAGAGCTCGTATTCGATTTAGCTCAAACTTCGCATGAACTACGAAAAAGATATTGCTCGTGATTGAAGAAAAGCACATTTTCAAATTTTGATTTAGTTGTTTCTAGATTACCAAAACGCCTTATTTCACGATTTTCGCTTTTCAAATCTGTTCTTCTCTTAGGTTGAATTTCAGAATGCAGTATCAATTTGACAAAATAAAAATCGGTTTTTAGTAGACTTGAAGTGAAAATCCCGATAAAAAATGTTTTCCAGTTACAGCTTTTTGATATTTTGAGTTTTTCTGGTCAAAAATTAGGCTCTGATGTTTTTCTGAGGAAATCACTCAGAAAAATATCTCAAAAAATGAAAAATTGGAACATTTTTTTTAATTTTTTTTGTACTGAGTTTTGGTTTTCTGAGCGTTCTTTAGCAATTTGATGTTATTTTTAGACCTCAATATAACCTAAAAACATAACGACCGCTACCCCCTTGATTCACTATTTGACGCTTATAAATGTAAAGTTTCAAGTGTTGTGAGCACATTTTTGTTCAGTAGATTATCAGATTTTTTTTGCCGGTACATTCAATCTTATCTGATGATTTTTTAAATATTTCATTTCCAGTTTACTTGACGGTTGAACACAAAAATTATATTTCCTCCAGAAAATAAAGAAAATATCTAGCTTTCATGTTATAAAACTATACATCGGTGCTGTTATTGCCGTCGGAAGGAAATTTTTTTCGAAAAACGTTCAAAATTGACAGTTTTTCCGCATTCTAGAACCTAAATTATGTCGAAACCAAATTTTCTTTATTTTATTTAAATTTCTAACTGAAAATATTGTAAACGAAAGGCAAATTTGATTTCTACACATCGGCAAGGAGGCAATTTATGATAAGTCTAATTTTTTTTAAATTTTTTAAGGGTGTAGCAGCGATGTGGAAGATTGGTACATTTTTTCGGAATAATTTATGAAAAAAAAATGCGAATTTTTTTTTTTAATCTTTAATCTTCAATTTAAGTGTTTATTCTTGCAAACGTTTATATTTTTAATTTCTCAACATAACTAAGTATCTGTAAAAAAAAACACTTTTCATTGAAAATCCATTTCCAACTCAACCCGATGTAAGAATTTTTTTTGAATACGATATTTATAAACTTCAGACATTTTCGGGTGTAATGCGGTATTCAGTTGGTGAATTATTATCCACATGAAAAAATTTCTTTTATATGAAAGTTTTTTCCATGAAAAAAAGAGAAAAACAGCTTCTTAGGAATTAAAATTGACCTTCAATTGCGTTGAATATTAAAAAATCGCCTGACTTTAAAAAGAAAACACGCACATTACACCCGAAATTTTATTGAGATTTTTTTGCGAAAGTAAAATTTTATTAAATTGCGTGCCAAATGGCACAAACCGGTGTCACAAGCAATTGTTGTTAATTTCATTGGTAGTTCAGAAACGATATTCGCTTGACCTTCCATCGGTTGAAAAACGGAAACCAAATAGATACCAGAAAATTTCACAAGTGATTCCGCCTGATTTTTTATAAAGATTTCAAAAAACTACTAATAATAATTTTTGGATTTGATTTGCAGAAAATTTCATAATATTTCTATATACGTCGACAAAAACATTTTACAAATATATTTCACTGCTCGCAGCTCTCAATATTTTCTAAACTCTGATCACAATCCTGAAGATGCTAATAAAGCGAAACGTTGATTAATTTCTTGTTTAAATAAACATTGTATGATTTTTCAAACCGCGGTCAGAAAATATGTAGACATGCATGAAAAAAAGTTAAAGTGGCTATTTTTTCGTTTTTTTTTCACAGATTTCAAAAACAAAATCAGAAAAAAAATTTGGACGAAAAATGCGTAGAATTTTTTAAATGCTTTGAATTTGTTTGAAAATTTTACGAATTCAAAAATAAAAGTTCGAACTCAAATCTTTCCTAAAATATATAAAAAAATGATTTTTATGAGCTGAGACACATTTATTCTGGTTCAGCTAAATTGACTTCAATCTTCCACATCGTTGTTACCCCCTTAAGGATCTTTACAAACTCGTCAAACAATTATTTTAGATTTGATTTATTTGCTTCATTTAATTTTCATGAATTTACCTTTAATTTTCATTCTTATGTTTAGTCGATCATCCAAACAAAAAAATGTGACGAAAAATCAAAAAACTATCAGCGAATTGCCATTGGAATTATTGGCGCTTGTATGATTGGTGGTTCATATTCTTATACATATATGAATGAAACTGTTATTACGATATCTTTGGTTTTAGTCGATGGCTTTGCTGCGGTTCTGGCTTCGGCATTTTTTTATTCTATGTTGATGCCAAAAATGAATGTCAAAGGAATATTTGCAGGTTATTTTGGTGGACTTATTGCACAAATGTTAAGTTAGTTTTCATTGAATGTATTATTTCTTCTATCAAAATTTAAATTTTTGCTTTGGTTATAAAACCATTTAAAATTGCCTATTTTGAGTTGCGAGACATATACAGGTGAACATGTTCTAACTGCACAAGTCATTAAATAAATGCAATTATACACAAAAAAAAGGTGAACATGTGTAGGTGAACATGTGTAGGTAAACATGTGTAGGTGAACATGTGTAGGTGAACATAATTTGAAAATTGCTTGTTGAGCGCAAGAACATTTTCGAGATTAAGGTCGTCGCAGGCCCAGACAATGCAGGGTCTGTCAAATCCGAACGTGGCAGTTATGAATAATCAGAATTCTAAGATACAGCTCACTGTACTTAGCGATCAAGAATTTTTATGATTCTTGTTTTTTTACTCAAAATTGTTCGTTTTTCCACATTTTTCGACATAAATTTAACTTTTTCAATTCAAGACCAAATTTTCGAAGGTTTATATCACACATGCATGATCTATGTTAATCGTCCTGTTCATATAATGCATTATTTTTGCAGTTTTAAGAACTCACTTCCGGTAGGCGAACGATTGACTTTCATAATTCAACCCTTGAACATGTAAAACTTTTCTATAAAATAATTTGTCTACATTAAATAACTTTGTAAAGTTTATGCGGGACATTTTTCATGCCGCGACCAAGCTACTTAGCCAATGTGACAGAGCGAGATGTGAGTCAATGTTCAAATTTTACTGGAAATTTTCTATTGGAAATCGAAGAAGTTGTTCTAGACGATCCAGCATGGAAATATATTTTTTGGGTTTCACCCGTATATCAGGTACGAGAAAACAATAATGTGCCCTCCTCTAAAGCGCATTTTCAGATTATGATGATCAATTTTTTTTTCCCTCGTATCATCGACAAAAAACTCGAGATGCTTTTATTATTTCTTAACTTTTGAATGAGAGTTTTTTCAAACGAAAAGAAAAATTTTTATCAGATGTCATAACATGTCACATCTCAGATGTGTCTCAGCCAGGGTTGGGCGTCCGAGCTAAAATATCTGCTCGGAAAATACCGAGCAGGTCCGAGCAAACCGATCAGATCGGTTTTTTCCCAACGGATCCGATCACGTTTTTTTTCAAATCGGGTCCGAACCGATCCGATATTCAAATTTTGAGATTTGCTTCCGAGCAGATCCGATCACAAAATGTCCGATCTGATCGGATATGTGATCGGATCGGATACTTTTTGCGCACCGTGAAGCTAATAAGTCAAAATTACAAATAAAAAGTATTGTGACTGGAAATAATATCTCATGAGGCCTGGGCTCCATGAGTCATGGCCCAACATATATATTCGAGGCGCTATGTTTTTGCAGTGGTTTCACACCAATTTTCTGCCGGGCATGAACACTTGAAAATAAAAAAAAAAAATGAAATTTTTTTTGTGGTCATACTCACCTTGAAAGCAGTTTTTCGTATTTTTTCCAGCTCAAAAAATTTCTCATTGTCTTAATATAATTTAATAATAAAAATTATTAAAAATTAACTCTGTCTTTAGAAAATATAAGTTTCCAAAATCCTTTAATTTTAATATCTCTCTAGCACCAAAATGGCAAAAAATGTTCTAACTTGACCCTAAATGACCTTAAGTCAACGCAGAATTAATCAACTAAATTTTCAGTATATTCCAACAAAGTGAAAATCTGGTGAGATTACCAAACATTTCAGCCGCGAGACCAACACCAATCTTTTCATTCTGTTATATTTAAGCAAATATCAAATTTTCGGTTATAATATTTGGGGACACTACCCACATGGTCAGGGACTGTTAGTTTTTAATGTTTTTTAATTCTAGCCAATTTTTTGTTTTGTTATGTTCACGCTGTTTGCTATTCCAACTGCTTTGCTGACTTACAAGTCTCGGGAGTTTGAAGTGAACATTAAATTCCATGTGCCGTTGTTTCAGGAAAAATTTTGGCCAGAATCGATCAGAAATTATTTCAAAATTCAAAATGAGGCAAGAGATGAAAATGTGAAGATAGATTACAGCATGTCGTCATACTCGGATACATCGCTGATTAACGGAGAAAAACGTTTCTGAGAATACAAACTGTTCTTTATAATAATACTCAAATACTTAAATTATGAACCCCTACATTCATGATCACTTTTTCACCTGCACATCACTGTTTTTCAACATAGATTGCAAAAAAAAATTACGATAGTTTTCTCTTAACTTCAATTGTTGACTAGAAAATACTCTCCCAAAAATAATTTTTCGATTCCGTCTTTTGGGCCTCGGTGTTATTAGACAGATCCGGATACGGGCGCTTGGTTAAAAACTTTTGACTGTCTATATGGATCAACGGCCCTCAGAGTATAAATCTTAACTATTTGAATGATACAAACAACGCAAGATATTAGCACCCAATCAAAACTGTTAATTGAGGAATAGGTCGATTTCATTGGTCAGATTAGGAAAGAATCAACCAATCAAATGCTCAGATTTCGCATTTTTCAAATAGTTAGGATTTATACTCTGAGGGCTGTTGATCCATAGATGAATATTCGTATTATTGCTTCTTTACAAAATTTTGACTTCGAGTTTAACTTTTCTAATTCGTCAAATTTTGAAATATTTTTGGAAAAGTTCCGAAAATTACAGAAATTTTTCTTATTTTCTGTTGCAGTGAGAATAGCCGTTCTGCTATTTTGACTAAGGAGACTTCTAAGTTTGCAGGATTTCTTTATTTATTAAATAAGGCAAAACATAACTTGATAGTAAACGTGCAGAACGGCGAGTAATATCACAGAATATTACTCAAGGAGGTGGCCAGCCGTTATGGTCAATTGACCAGTAAGTTTGGGTTTTTAGAAACCAGAAAATTATGGTTGAAGTATTTATGACGATTGATTACTGCGTCACGGAGAATAGAATGCGGTATTTTAGGCGTTAACACGTATGCGTATTCTCTAATTATACAATTAGAGAAAATACAAATGTGTTACTTCACCCAGGTCTGCTTACAATTTTTGTGATAAGTTTTTGAGATTTATATGGTTTACGCAGATATGAGCTGTTGACTACATTTAGAATAATTTTCACAAGAAAAATTAGTTTATCTTGAGTCGAGAATGTTTAAGTCGAAGCCGTCCCTAGACATATAAGTTACAAGAACTTCAAGTTTTTTTTTATAGTGAGTAATTAAATCGAAAATACATCACTCCAGCTCTACCATGGTGAATTAAGAAATATAAGTGCAGAAAATAGTATAGTACGAGCAGTAATATGTGATACCTAGGTGCACCATAGGATTTAAAACATATGAGAGTTTTAAGTCATACGTTTCGAAAATTGTGAAGATAATTTCTATACAGATTGTTTTTCGCTTTCCATTTGTAAAAGCGGCTCAATTCTTGTTCTTTTTGTGAAGCGTTTGACTTTTGGTCTTCAACTTTTTCGTATATTCGGTATGCAATTGTCCGTGAAGTTCCGGCGGTACGGTTGAATCGACGAACAGTAGTTTAGGTACTGCAGTCCTATGGTTTGTTCCTTTTCTTTATATATTGTTCTTTGATTGGCTTTGTTCTCAAATTTAATTTGACAAATTTATAATCTGGATTGTTCGATTTTCCGTCTTTTTCTTTACTTTGGAATTTTCTTGATTCCAATTATTGTCAATGGGTAACAACTCCTGGTAACTGTTCAAAAATGAGGTTGCTTTGTGAGAATCTTCATTATTTTTGGCTAAGGAGCTTTTTTGCAGATATACTTTGATTTTTTCTATAAGGTTGATCTTGTTACTCAGTAAGCTTTTCTCATTTCATTGAAATTTTGATTTCTGTAATTGTCTTTGCAAGAATAGTGCCACTTATTTTCACTACAACGATGTCTCGCATTTCTTGTTCGGACATTGAGTATAGATGACTCAGCTTTCTCTATTTCAAAAAATAGTCGTTCTAAATAACTTTGGGTCATTTTGGTCGATGTATTGTATATGTGACAAGCCTAGAATGTCGGATTTCCTTTTGGTAAAATTTCTAAACTGCATCACAGTCAAAAAGCTCTGGAGATACTCCAATTTCAGGTCGTCTGATTTTCCCATGACATTCGTTCATCTTATGCCTAAACAAAACAATTGTAACATTTGATATCATATTTCGAGTTTCTTCGCATAATTTTTTGTTTCAAGTTAACTTTTTGATTTCGTTTATGTTTTGACCAACAATCTTCAAAGTTATGAGTGTACCGCGTGAGTTTCAAGTGGCGTGAAAAATAGGCATTTAAATATGTACTTTTCACTGGGCCCTGAAAAATGCGTGCAAATTTTGCCATGATTCATATGACATTTATTCCAATCTTTATGGGTATTATGAGCATTAAATTCTGCTGGAAAATATTTTTCGTAAAACCACTTTATCCCTTGAATTTGAAACCCTCGAACTTTTTCTGCCACAGTCACATATTCGACAAAAAGCGAAAATATTAAACCAAAAATATTTCAAACGAGATCAGCGATGAGACATTTTAGCAACAATTTTTCATTTATGGGTTGTCGGTGATGATATATTCGAAGCGAAAATTATGTGGTTACCTGTATTAAGAAACTCGACCATGTATATGACCCAATTGTTGGTCCGGAGGTGCTTATTAGAACTGCATTGCAGATACAGATTATGAATAGTAAATCGATATCAATGAAAATAACCAAAATACGAAAAATATAATTAGAAACATTAGAAAGATGTTATTATGTACAGTTATAACTGTGTGTCCTCTTATGGAATTAAACTGATAGTTTAGGAACATATTAGTTAAAAAATACGTGTAAAGGTAAGATCGTGGAAACTACTCTCCCTTAATGCTGGTGTGTTTTATAGGAGTCCGTTTTTTCTGCCTAACATAAGATGATCCCGCGCGAACATAAGAGCTCAAATTGTTTACAATTGAGCAAACTTTTAGAGACGTGAAGATAGTTGATCATTTATAGATATTGTGCTTACTATGTTATCTGCAAATTACATTATATCTGGACCAGCTAGAGTATAAAATGTCTGCCCAACTAGCCACTCTCTCAATCCCAGGTCCCAGATTTTGTATTGCAATCAGCTGTTGGTAATAGCTGGCTACACTCAATACTTTGTAAGATTTTGAATTGCAGTCAAATCCTCTATAAATCAAACATCATAATAAAGTCCTTAACTTGAAAAAAAAAATTATGACGAAGATAACTCGAATTTATCTATAATATGATATGCAGAATGTCTACAATTGATATTTTGTTTTGGACATTAAGTGAACGAAGCTCATGTGAAAATCAGACGACCTGATAATGGCGGTATTCTCCAGAGCTTTTTGACTGTGATTGCAGGTTTAAAAGAAATCTATTTTTACCAATAAAGAACAGACCTGGACAAATTCTCCTCAGGGCTTGTCGTCCATCTTTTAACAATACATCGAGCCAAAGATGACCCAAAGTATTATAGATCACGATCTATTTTTGACTGTAATTAGAGTGAAAGCTGGATCAATCTATACTCATATTTATCCTGAAACAAGAAGTGGCGAGAACTGTTGTTAGTGGATGATAAAGTTTAGGTCACTATTCTTCTGCAAATGACAAAATTTACAGAAATTCACCAAATTATCTCAAATCCCCTAATGATAGGAAAAAGAATTACTGAGAACCAAGATCAACCTTATAGAAAAATCATCAAGTAGTCCCTTCTGCGGCAAAAACAGCTCCTAGCCCAAAAATAATGTAAGATTTCATCACAAAAGCCAACCTGCATTTTTATTTAGAACAATTTATGCAGNTCACTGTTGCCCATTGGTCTCACCCACTGTATATCATCACCCGCAACCCATAAAATTAAAAATTGTTTGTAAAATGTCTCTCGCATGATTTGTTTGGATATTTGGTTTAATATTTTCGCTTTTTGTCGAATATGTTGACTGTGAAAACATGCGTTTGGTTTAGATAGTAAGATGAAGAAGCGCGATACTGCTTGAACTAGAGATTCTTTGCTTAATTTTTCAAAATTATTAATTTTGTGTTGTGTCATTTCCCATGTTCCTCCATAAAATTCTTCAATATGTTTCTTAGTTTCGGCATATCGTTCTTCTTTTCGGTAGTTTATCCTTATTAAGAGTCCCCAAGCAATTTTAGTACCAAGAATGAATTTTTTCTTCTGGTCTGTAATTCAATGCATGTGCTCTATTTGGTCGATTTCTTCAAAGAGTGATTGAAACCCATCAGCTGGTACTTCTTCAATTTTCTTTATATTTATGAGATATTGTTCTAACATCTGTTTTCTTGTTTCATTAAAGTTAAGATCATTTGTTATGAATCCTTGGCTGGTTGTTTTCGTTATGAATGCATACGAATTTTTGTTCATCAGGTAGAACCCATTGGAATCTTTCTGTATATTTTTATCTCGGCAAAAAGACTCAATAATATCAAATATCTCGGTTTTTGTACCCAAAGAATAGAGATTGTGCAACTTTGCAATATTTGTTAGTTCAGAATGTTTAAGGCTTTTGGTAATTGTGATGCTCATTTTAATGGAGAAGTCTGTTATCAAGGACCAATCAATACGATTTACTTTTTTTATTCAAAAATTATCTGAAAAATATTCAATGTCACAAGAGTGTTAACTTATAAGGTATGCGTCCTATTAAACACTTTTTGGATAGTGAGTTCTATAAGGATGTTCTAATTTAAATTCGCGAAAAGTTCCAGGAAGTGAGTCCTATTAAAGGTACTCTCCTTATAATTCACAAAAATTTCCACAAAGCGAGTCCTATTAGAGGTACTCTACTGTATTTCTCAAAAAAAAATCGAAAATAGTGTGTCTAATTTGAGGTACTCTACTGTAATTTGTTTTCAAAATTTTTGATAGTGAGTCTTATTCAAGTACTCTACTGTATTTCTCAAAAATTTTAAATAGTGAGTCTTATTTGAGGTACTCTACTGTAATTTTTCCTTGAAATTTTAGATTATGAGTCTTATTTAAGTACTTTACTGTATTACTTAGAAAATTCCAAAAGTGAGTCCTATTTGAGGTACTCTACTGTAATTTTTCCTCAAAATTTTCGAAAGTGAGTCCTATTTAAGTCCTATTAAGTACTCTACTGTATGTTTTTAACACGAAAGTGACAAAAAAAGTTTATTCTATAACCGCACTTTTGTGTGCTCAAAAAACTTATATTTCCGTAAAGAAAAATCCAAACCCTTGACAACAAATCCGCTACCTAAGGTATACCAGGTACCTTTTTGGCTGAGAAAGTGTTTCGAGCGTTTCAAATTTTAATTAACTCTATCTAAGAATATTATAAAAAAATCTTTTTTGACCAAGTTAACAAAAATTTTCAATAACCGAAATCCTCTATCTAACGAATGCTAAGTTTGTTTTTTGACCGAGAAATTTTCTCGATTATATTATATTACAATGTATCTCAAAATTTAAATTCTCTATCTGAGTATTTATATAAAATAAAACTCTTTTGACCAAGAAAAAAACTTATTTTATTATTTTGCAGGATACTTGACTCGGATCGGTTTATTCGGATCGGATTTGTATTTCTTTGGCTCGACGGAATTCGAAATTAGCTTGTCTGTGTCGGTTTCTTAATTTTCTTGATCGGCTTCTTAATTGTCTGGATCGCCTTATGCGGTTCTGTAGGATCGTTTCCCTTCACTTCCAAGACACCAGTGAGAATAGCCGTTCTGCTATTTTGACTAAGAGACTTCTAAGTTTGAGGATTTCTTTATTTATTCAATAAGGCAAACATAATTGATAGTAAACGTGCAGAACGACAAGTTTATATAGCACAGAAATATTACTCAACGGAAGGTGGCCAGCCGTTATGGTGGTGGTGGTCAATTGACCAGTAAGTTTGGGTTTTAGAAACCAGAAAATATGGTTGAAGTATTTATGACGATTGATTACTGCGTCACGGAAGAATAGAATGCGGTATTTTATGGCGTTAAGCACGTATGCGTATTTCTCTAATTATACAATTAGAGAAAATACAAATGTGTATCNGCCTTATGCGGTTCTGTAGGATCGTTTCTCTTCACTTCCAAGATTTTTGAATGGAAAAATTTCCGAAAATTATAAAAATTTTCCTTATTTTTTGTTACAGTATGTAATTTTTTTTTAAACTTTTTGTTTCGAATTAACGAGAAAAACTCTACAAAATGGGCACTTTGACTTTTCGAGTAGGTGACCACATATTTTTTATATTCTCTCCGAAAAATCATATGACATCATTTTGGAATTTTTGGTCGAAAATATTTCGAAATATTTCGAAAATTTTTCCTAATTTCTTGTTCATAAATTTCCAAACTAATTTTTTGGAATAACCGGGTAAAAATATTGCGAATGCCACTTTTTAATTTCTTCGAATATGTCCTTGTTTTGTTTCTTCGCTCTTGGTTATACTCTAAATCATAATTTTTGCAACGAAACTACGGTTTGAGAGAAATTGGTTGAAGCCCTCGGTAATAAAAAATGTTTACTGGAACTTGAATTGGTTAAGCCGAATTTTAAAGACGTCCTGTCCACCGAATATAATTTTTTTCATTCATCTCATGAAAAAATATTTCTTTCGATGTGCCAAAATTTCAGTTTTTTTATTTTTTTTCTAAATTTTCGAATTTGACGTAGAAATCGTTTGAAAACAAATAAACTTAATCGAGTTCGGTGGACAGGACCGTTCTTTGGTTTCTAATCGATAAAAAAGAAATTTACCTCAATTTTGACGCCTTCAACCAAAATGTCCCATTTTTTAAGTGTGTTGTTCAAGGACGATTTACAGAGTAAACTTATAGATCGGAACTAAATCAGATTAAACGAAGTAAGCTCAAAAGTGGCACCTTTCACTTGAAAGACATTTTATTTGAAAATTCCGAAGTGGTAAAAAGTTAACCGTCAAGAGAACGAAAATTGAAAAAACTGCAAATTTTTCTCAAGCACCAATGCCATTCACTTAGACGTTTCATTCTACACAAATCATAAATAACAAAGATTTAAATGAGTCTCCAAAATAAGTTTTTAAGGAAAATATAGAAATGTGGCTTTTTATTGATGAAAAAATCGATTTTTCAAAATCTACACTTGTTTATGCTGCAAAAAGCATATTTTTTAACCTTTGTAAGCATATAAATAAGTGCCGCTAAGACACGAATCTTTTAGAATTTTTGTAATACAAGCTAACAGTTGTCTCCACAGAATATATCGTTGCAAAAGAATCTGGCCTAAAGATGTACGAAATTCGGACACTTCTAATATTTTTTTTATATTTTTACTCAAAGTGTCTCTAGAAAAAGAGTTATGGCAATTTGAAAATAATATAATCATTAAGAAATCTCATACAAATATATGAATAATAATATATAAACCGCGGGCGCCATAATTTGTCAATTATGTATTGCTTTTAAAGTAAAGTATCAGTGTGCGGTAGCAGGTGTGGTAGCTGGCACAAATCTCAGATGCTGGCGTTTTGGGCCGATCCCCAATGTTAAACCGATCGTTTCTGCCCTTCAGCGCCGTTCAAACGTAGCCTAAAACCAGATTCTAAGCTTGCGAAAAAAGTAGGGCCACCAAGAACATTTTTGTCGCCTCTTGGTGGTCCGACCATCTTTTCTGATAAGCAGCCCGTTTATACACGTTTATATCCTAGACAAAAATCGGCGTGAAAACCTACCCCAGCGGTTTTGATGTATCATAATCATTCAAAAGTTTCGGTAGGTTCACGCCAAATTCGTCTATGATAAACGTGTATCGAAAACGCCGCCTTATCGCAATGAGAATAAGTCGGGCCACCAAGAGTGACAAAAAGGTTCGCTGGCTCTTTTTTCTAAGGCGGAATACGCTGTCTTAGGCTTTTTACTTCGCGTTGCATCGGCGCAAGAAAGCAGAAACGCCTGGTTAACATGAAGCCTAATTTTTGAACAACCTAAACACATTGGGGCTGAAATTTGTCTATCATAAAAATAACTCAAAATGTTTTATAAATTTTAAAAAGAAGACTCGATAGCAGCTTCCAATAATGATTAATTAACATAAATTAATGATCATTATCCTCCACTCTTGGCTTAAACGTCATACCCACAACCGTTAAGATCACACTAAGGAGACGTGAGCTACGCAATTCAACCAAAAAGTATAAAAGGGATATAACAGAAATTGAATCTAAGAAAAACTGAACTTGTTGATCTCAAAAAATTTGTTATCATTTTCGGCCACATTTCCAAGAAAAAATTCTCGAAAATGCCTGTGTTCAAGGTTTTGATTTATTTATTTGATCTAATCCTGGACCCAAAAATAACTTGAATTGAGTAAAGCATAATGATGAAATTACAATAACAGAACCAAATTAAATTGCTTAAATACAGCGGTATGGTCGTGAATTAATTTAGATATTTTTGTTAATTACCAGTAACAAAATATTTCCGCAGAAAATTTACGGGAATTTTAAAAAATTAAGAATTTTATGAAGGAATAAAAAATCCAAGCTTACAATTCAAATAAAATTAAAGATTCAATTTCATCTAAAAAGTTATTTGAGAATGATTATGAGCATTCGACAATTTCCTGCACCACACAGACGATCGTATAAGATATCTTAAATTGTTATTGTGACCAAAGTCTTTCGTGGTGACATAGACAAATTTCGCTGCTAAGAAAAGTTAGATTTAATTCATTAAAAATAAATAATGCACTTAAAACTGTCAATTTTGGTAGACATTTTAAAGTCCATTTTAATATTTTTATATCTCGAAAATTAAATTTAAAAAAAAAAAAATTAAATTTAAAAATTAAAAAAATCTCTAACTATATTTTACTTAATTAAAATTTTGTGAAAGTGTTGCCTTGTTAACAAATAATTAATTATGTTTGAATATTGAATGTCGTTAACCACTGTACGAGAGTTCCTACCCTACCTGCACGAGAGTGTTTCAGAACACAAACATAGTTGACTGTCTCACATAATATCGACTAATTGAAATAATGGGTGGGTTGTGTTCGAAAATTTCTGGAGGTTAATAATATATGGGAAAATGAAAAAAATTACGGAAGAACATTTTGGTGGTCCACGGGATCAAAATATAGCGATTTCTCAATACTGCCCACTAAAAAGCTCAATAGAGAAATTTTGGCTATTCATCGGACTACCGGTAACGGAAAATCTATTAATATACCCCTTTATACTTTTTGGTTAGAATGCGTAGCTCACTTTTTAACGTTATTTAAATTCTACGCATTAACAAAGTGATAAAGGGATATAGGGATTTTCGTATAAAATTGAAAAAAAATCAAAACTCGTTTTTTTTCTCAAGGATCATTAAAAGTATAGTTCAAGCAGTAAATGTGTAGACGATCATGATATAAGAAGAATCGCACATACAGATTTAACTTTCCGGCTGATTTACGACAAAAATTTAGGGCCCATCGCGATTCGAACCTACGAAAAAATACATTCCGGTTTATATTCGGTTAACCGGATCTCAAATAACTTAATAAAATTCTCTATCAAGCTTGTTAGTTGAATGCAAAAAACGTTTCTAAATGTCGTCTATGGTTTTCCCGTAAAGTATTTAAACTAACTAAATAATGAGCTTGTTCGCAGATACCCCTCGAAAAGGTGAACTTTTTAGCGCCCACCTCAACCTCGATCCATAGGACAAAGTATGACAAGCCAAAAATTGTGAAGAAAAAAAATTTAAGATAAGAAAATAGATAAGAAATGATTCAACTATTGATATAAACATAAAAAAGGCAAGGCTACGCTGCCCTTTTATATAAATTACAAAAGTTATAATTCAACTCAAAGTCATATTTTTAGAAAAACACTGTTTTGAACACCTACGAGTTAAAATGAAAAAGTCTTTATAAAAATACTACCCCACCTTCAGGAATTTTTAACATTATCTGAGAACTTTTATTTTTTGGGTTGGCTCAATCGCTTTCACACTAAGGCAATTTCAACTGAGGCTCGATTACGAACCAATTTTTGTTTCGCAAAAGTTCTCGTTTTGAAATATCTTTTCTCTGTTCACCACACTGAATATGGCTGTATAGCCAAAACGTCAAAATAAACACGAAACTTGTTCGAAATAAAATTTTATGTCTCAAAAACCAAAAGATATTTCACACTAATGATAATAACGAATTTTCTGAAATAATTCAAACTGCAAAAATACTTAAAAACTGTCAAGAATTGCCTTAATTGAGCAACAATTCTAAGCAATATTCATAATTTCAAAGTATAACCGAAATTATAATAAAATGATTAGTTTATATCCCTTTATGACCTTTTGCATGATCTAAGAGATGTGGGCTGAAAAGAAGAGAAAGCGGCCTCATGAGTGGCTAAAANAGGAGTGTTAGGATTGGCTCCCTCAACCCACATCTCTTAGATCAGGCAAAAGGTCATAAAGGGATATCATTAATAACATTAGAAATTACTAGTTAATTACGTAGCAATAGGACTAAACCCGGTAAGTTAATTCGATAGGTTTCCAACCTTCACAAGAGCTAAGGCAGCTATCTCAAATCCCCATGTGTATAATATCTTCCATATGGGCTTTAGTTTCGAGATCAAGGGGGATTAGTTCCTGTTCATAACAAAAGAATTATAATATTATTATTTTGTTAGTGACTTGTGAGCGGATCCTTATCTTCAAGTTAATGTTGTTATAACAATCAAATTATATTCAGTGGTTTCGAGACATAAAATTATTATATTTTTTTCTATCAACGATTGTTTTTTATCCGACGTTACGGCTTAACAGCCATTATCAGTGTAAGAGATTTGGATGAACAGAAATCGAAAGTTGAATTTTTTTTAGCAAGAAATTTGGTTTCAATATTTAGCGAAATTACATTTTTTTAAATTTATGAAAGATGTAATTTCGCAAAACTAAGTAATCAAGCCTCAGATTAAGTACTTAGTTATTGCTCGATCATGTGATTGAATTTTCTGGAATTATACAGATGCATAGAAATGATAAGCATTTATGCGAAATCTGTATATTTAAAGACGGTTTTCAAAGTGTTATAAGCAGTACTTCGAATGTTTTTCGAAAGCTTTGAAAATGTAGATTTTTTTCTACAATTGAAAAGTGGCTGTCGAAAAACTTTCGTTGTATAGACTTTGGTGCATTGTCTGGTTCAACGCAAAGTGATAAAGGGATATTCGGTTTGAGATATTTCAATGTATTTCGGACATGTTTTTATATATGTATATCCCTTTGTCACTTTTTGGTTAGAATGCGTAGCCACAACGTTAAAATCACACGTTAAAACGAGTAGTGGCTACGCATCCTAACCAAAAAGTGATAAAGAGATATGTAAAACTTCTTTTTTATTACGACGATGTTGTAAGATACGTTCGTGTAACAATTGTCAAGTTTCACCTATGTAAGTTGCTTCACAGGGACATAAATAATCGTTAATCAGATTATTGTTTAAATAGTATGATTTTCAGGTTCAAGTCGAGGTGAAATGATGTGAGTAAGATTTATTGTGGAAGAAAACACATTTAATTTGTAGTAAGGGGTGTATGGTCACAAAATTCTTTTAATTTTACTAGCAATTACTGAGCCTCGAAAGCTAGTGAACGGAAAGCTAACGGTGTAATTAATGTATTCGGTAGTTTTTAGTTCTCCATTTTTTCCAACTTTCGATTGTGAGGGTGGAAATTTTTTAATTTTAAGCTCTGAATTTTTTTTAATTCATAAGTTTAAGGGGGTATTGGTTCTTAAGAAAAATATTTTTTGTATTCATAAGGGCTCTATCTAATGCTTCTGGGGTTGATGTATTGTTATTACACTTGTGAAGTTTGCCCACAAGGGTCGAAATTTTATAGCCTTTCGGTGAAACTCTTTTTCTGGAATTAAAAAGATTTTTGGACGCTTGGGCTTTCTGTACATTTCAAAATGTAGATCACGATCATATTTAATAATTTTTGCGCCCAAATAAATAAACTCATTATTTTGCATCGAATCCATGGTAAATTTTAGGTTAGGGTTGAATGTATTTAATTTTTCAAACAAAATATTTTTGTGATTTTTCGAATCACACACATCCGATCGTCTACATACCTGAAATAGTGCTAAACATTACTATTTTATAATTCTTGGTCTATTATTTCGGATTCGAATAAATGACAAAAAATATTTGCTAGACTTCGGCTCAATTTACTGCTCATTGAACACCCTTAAATTTGTCGGTAAAATCCATTCAGGGTTTGGAATGAGTTGTAATCTGTACAAACTACATCAAAAAATGTGATGGTTGCTCTGTTTCTTTAGTAATTATTGCCTTATTTATTGTTATGGTTTTAGAGCATTTTGGAAAAAAGTTATCTTCATTTTCGTAAATAACGCTCATTATTTTATTTATAATTAAATTAAGGTCAACTAACTATTTCAAACTCATTATTGTCAAATCTGGGAATTTTCGTTTAAAATCTTGAGTTGAGTTTAAAGAATGTTTGCATTGTTTTACAATGAGAGAAATTAAATTATGTAAAAATTGTTCGGCGCCTACGGTGATACTGTTAAAAGATGAGCTATGGAATACAAACAAATCATAACCCAGGTGTTCCATTGAGACCCATAGTGTAGAGCATAGACAGTATCATCGTTGGCGCAGACTTATAGCGCTACTTTAATTCCAGAAACGGAGTTTCACCGATAGACTATAAAGTTTCGACACTTGTGGGCGAACTTTACAGGTGTAATAACACAACATCTCCCCCAGAAGCATGAGATAGAGGATCTATCATAGAGCCCTTACGAATACAAAAAAAATTTCTTAAAAACCAATACCCCCTTACACTTATAAATCAAAAAAAAATCAGAGCTTGAAACCGAAATTTGGTGATCAACATAGTATTTCCGTTTCAAAGAGGTCTTTTGTAGCGAAGTACTCCACCAAAACCCAGCTAGGAATCGATAAATTAGTATGGAAATACGGTGGAGTACCTTAGAACTGATTGTTGGAATTTTCCTTCTAAAAACTACGTCAGATGGTTTTATGCAAAGTAGCTACAAAGTTCACACTCATAAATCGTCACTCAAAGCCTGCTCAACACCTCGGTTTTTCATACGGGGTGACTAGAGCGGGATTTCAAACTCTGTTTATGCTTACCTAACTTGTTCAAAATCTTTTCAATAAAGTTTTACATTTGTCGAAAAAAATCGAAAGTTGGACGAAATGAAGAACTAAAAATGCCGAATACACTAATTACACCGTTAGCTTTCCGTTCACTAGCTTTCGAGGCTCAGTGATTGCCAGTAAAATTAAAAAAATTTTGCGACAATACACCCCTTACTACAAGTTAGTTGTGATTTTTCCACAATAAATTTTACTCACATCATTTTACCCCTGAAAAATTGTAATATTTAAAGAATGATCTGATTTACGATTATTTATGACCCTGTGAAGCCACTTACATAGGTAAAACTCAACAGTTCCTACACAAACGTACCTTACAATATCGTTGACATACATCGAAAAATTTTAAACCAAATAAAGCGTTGAACCAGAAAATGCACCAAAGTCTATCCAACGAAAGTTTTTCGAAAGCCACTTTTCAATTGTTGCAAAAAATCTACATTTTCAAAGCTTTCGAAAAACATTCGAAGTTCTGCTCATAACACTTCGGAAAACGTCTTTAAATATACAGATTAGGGATGAATGCTTAACATTTCTATGCATCTGTTTAATTCATCTGAGGCTCGATTACTTAGTTTCGCGAAAATGCACCTTTTCATAAATTTTAAAAAATGTAAAAAAATTCAACTTTAGATTTCTGTTCATCCAAATCTCTCACACTGATAATGGCTGTTCAGCCGAAACGTCGAATAATAACTATTTTTGATAGAAAAAAATATAAAATAACAGTCAAAGTAAACTTGACTCAATTCTTCATCGAGATTTATTTAGAGCCGATATTTGAAAAACCTTATGGACTTTAAGTTATCAGGATTCAAATTTGGCATATTTATGAGTTCACAGTTTGAGCTTAATAAAAGAACAGTGGACGGTTCACTGTAGATCAATCGTATGCATTTTGTAAGTTACAAATAACGTTAAAAGACAATTTATTATTTTTGAGCAGTTAGGAATTCTAATTTAGGATCGGGTGGGAACGGAAAAACTTATTTTTTTATTATATTCAAATTGTGGCTCTTTAATTTATATTACGTTCAGTACAAAAATTATGAAAAAATCGCCAGTTACTGCTAAAAAATGATAGACAGTTTTTGAAATGTTGAAAAACTCAAAAATTTCAAGCTCAAACATAAGCAATTTAAAAAACGCTTTCTTATTTTTGAGCGGTAGTTCAAGAACAAGTAGCTGAAACATTTGTTTGTACTGATTGTGATATTTTTCAAAGGACACATTTCGGTAAAGAAATATGAAGCAGAAAAAATTTTGCCGTTCTCACTGTTTACCCCTGTAAGAATAGAAAGAAAAGTTCCCCCAAGGCACCAGAGCCTATATCATTTTCCCAACGAAACTCCATGAGTATGATTATATGCAAGGATGCTTGATATTGGGATCGCTCAATTTGATCGGTGCGTAATCACTCACGCAATCACTAAGACAACATCAGTGGGATTCGAACACGCGCTATATAGATAGTAAACGTTTTTGAGATGGAGTTCCGTTGGAAAAGGATATATGGGCTCTATTTTGGACGTTGTTTACAGAAAAACTAGGGCAGTTGAAGTTTCAATTTTTTCTGCATCATGAAGTTGAAAAGTTATATTTTTGCAGCCAATATATGAAATTCTAGAATCTTAATTTTTTGTTTTAGAAAGTTTAGTAAGAAAAGCAAGGTTCAGCATATCACGTGATACAAACTCAAAGTTGTTGTCACAAATAAAAAATTTCGGAATCGATGCGCAAGGATCTGGGGCCCAAATTCTGGGCTATGCCTGAGTTTTGTCATATTAGATCTATATATGTTATAAATCAAATGTTATTTTTAAAATTTTCTGTAATTTGGATGAAAAAATTAGGATTTATTGTAAACAATTGTTATTTTTCATAATAAAATCAGATAATTACACTTCTGTGGTTATATTCAGGTATATATAGTAATCAAATAACACTGTGGACAATTTTTGATTGCTCACACTGTAAATTAATTTTAATCATGAATAAATTTTTTCATGGAATACTCAAATTTGAAATTTAACTTCCAAAGAAAAATTTCTGTCTCTAGATATGGATTAATTTTTATTTTTAGTGTTATGCATGCACAACACATTTTCCTAAACACTGGGTGAGCTCAAAATTGAATTTTATTTCTAGTTCAAAATAGTTTCTTTGGAAGTAAAGCATAAACGAAAAATCGTAAAAAATCAATCCCCTGTAAAATCGAAACCAAATATCTAAGAAAAATTTTTTTTTTGAGAACCGCATCAAAATTCTTTATTATTCATCAGGAGGAAAAAATTTGATATAGACTTGATATATATAGGCTATGTGCTCACACGGGTGAACCCTTTAAGTAAAACGGTGGACTCAACATGCAACGAAAGAGTTTATGTGAAAAAAGGAGATATCTTGGTCTAGCGTTGCGCGTTTGACCAATGATAGCATCGGAAATAACGGCGTTGATCATTAAGGGCTCCGAAAAGAATGGTCAAACGAGAAAGCGTAACACCGGACATTTACCGTTCATAGAGATAGTATGAATAAGGTATCAATTATTTGAGTCCTTATAAAAGCTTCATATTTTGGACTATGCAATTTTTATAGTTTTGTTGGTGGTATCTCTCGTTGTTGGCTTTTATTATGCTTGGAAATATCGAAATAATTCTGCCGAAAGTTTTTTACTTAAACTTAACAATGATTCAATGAATGCATATGCTGCTGCATTTTCAGTATTTGTCAGCTGTTTGTCAGCTATTACAATTATCGGCTTACCTCCGCAGGTGAAAATTATTATTTTATTGAGTTGGTTTCTAGTTTACTCATTTCGGTACATTAAGCATCATTGTGCTTCCTGTACCGAGATTGGGCTGAATCCAATTTTTTTCTCTTGACCAATTTCGGTACAGAAAGCCCGCTCGGGCTTATTTTATCCAAATTGGTGAACTTGATAGGCCAATTTGGGAAAACTAAGCACGATTAAAATGTGAATTTAAAGGCCTATTTATATGGGGACAATATAATTTGGACGGCTGGTGGAGCGACGATGGCAATGCTTATCTCAGTTCAAGCGTTTATTCCTTTGATCCATAGACTACAACTTTTTTCTATTTTCGACTACTTCACATTAAGGTATATCTTATTTTTGTTTTTATCACCCTGTCAAGCTTAGCTAGCGTTAAGCACCCTTATAATTGTTTTGACGATTAAATAAACTGGGGAAGTCCAATATCGCCGGAAGGTTTTTGCTTTTTTTTTAAAAGATATCGAGCATTTTCGGCGATATATCCTTTTCCGAACGGAACTCCATCTCAAAAACGCTTACTATCTCTATAGCGCGTGTTCGAATCCCACCAATGTTGTCTTAGTGATTATATTGAATATGATTATAGGCAAGGGTCTTGATAATGGAACCGCTAAATTTTATTGGTGTGTAATCACTCAAGCAATCACTAAGACAATCACTTAGACAACATCAGTGGGATTCGAACACGCGCTGTAGAGATAGTAAGCGTTTTTGAGATGGAGGTCCGTTCGGAAAAGAATATATGTGTTTTCCAAGAAAGGTTTGTGAGTGTTAAATTTTTGACTGAACGAATGCTTGCAAATAAACACATTTCATTTGTAATACTGCCCAAAAACGGTTTCAATTCAATTTTTAATTTGACAATTTTTGAAAAAATGAGAAATTTCGAGCATTTTTTCGAAACACTGAAACAACATGTACAAATAACTTTGACATCAGTTTGAAGTAAAAATAGATAATTTGTATAAAGTTCTTTGAAGAATAGACTTATAGTGAACCTCCTAAATTGTATCTTTTAACCTATATATCGAAGAGTATACTTGGCCGTTCATTTTAATCCTTACGTCATAATTTCTGTTATTTTGTGAAAATAGTGTCTAGAAATCAAGCTCCGACTGTTTTGATATTTTTGGGTCTTCAAGAAAATAAGCTAACTAATTTTAACAACATCCTAATTTTTATGAAACTTCAGTGACTGAAGTTCAGTCTACAAGTAGATGGCCAAAATTTGGCGGAGAAACTGAAATTATGACGTCACGATTGAAATGAGTATAATTTTCGATGTGGCCAATATCTAGGGTTCAGACCGGTAGAAATTTGAACCTTTAAACGACTCAGTTTAACTTAAAACAAAATAAAAATTCTAAGGTAGAACTTGAAAACTATTGAAATTATCGAAAAAAACATTTGCGGAAGAATTTTACGGGGATATTTAGGTTTTCATGTTTAAATTGCCGATTTTTCATGTTGCGCAAACTGACCAACAGGGGGCTCACATTTTTTTTATCACTGAGATCAATTAATTTGGTAACGATAACCCAGGCTTCCAAAAGGGATAAACCAAAGGGAATAGAGGGGGATAGGGATAGAAAATTCAGAGCCATAGAGGGATAGGGATGGAAAGTCCTATCCTCCTTTTATTCCCAGCCCCCTGTTTATCCCGTTTCTATCTCTTTCCTATACCTATCCCGTTTTATCCTCATCCCCCTTTTTATCCCTGTTCTATCCCGATCCCTTTTTGCATAATCATAAATATAAACGCTCTTCAGAAGTTTTACGGTCTTTTATAATTACATTTATGGCACGCCTAATTGTGTTAAAATTTTTAAAAAAATTCGAATTTAAAAAAAATTGGCGGTATTTTCGATGACACATGACTTCTGGTTTGACCGGAAGTCGAGTAAAAATTGTGTTTGATTAATTATACAGGGGATGTATAATACCAGGGTATGTATAATACCAGGGGGTATATTTGAAAGTGAAATTTTGTCAAAAACAATTTGGCGGTATTTTCGATGACGTATGATTTCCGATTTGACCGGAAGTCGAGTGAAAATTGTGTTTAATTAATTAATTATATTTGAATAATTTGGATTATTTTACAAACTGTAAAACTTGTCCTTTTTAAATGCCTGATGATGCGAATAGCGAAACGTTGCAAATAAAATAAAAATTTTAATTATATAGTTTAATTAATTATATAATACAAGAGGGTATATTTGAAGGTGAAATTTTGTCAAAAATAATAAGGCGGTATTTTTAATGTATAAAAACGGGATAGGGATGGAAACTCGGCGGGGATGCATCCCTTTTGGAAGCCTGCGATAACCCGTCTGAGGTCAAAGAACACATTTGGAAACTTTTAGTCTGGCGCATGATTTTCCCGGTCCGAACGCTAGCCATATCATGAACCGTATATTGGCGTAACTTCGAAATGCCTACAAAAAATTGTTCTCTGGTTGAATTATCTGATAGCCAGTGACTGGCTGCCAGTCAAATATTTTGAATTGAAAGTGCTGTAGAATTATTTTTACGTTTTTTGATCTCATCTTGGTTTGCTTATTTGTATACTTTTTATACAGGTGAGATGAGGTGTTCCCTGAATAGATATCAACTATAGGATATCTGCTTAGAGCCAATCAGGAACGCGGTACGCGGATCACGTGGGATGAGGTTGTACCAAGATTGAACAAAATAATTGAAGTCATAAAAATTACTAAAATTGTTCTTTTATGTAAAATACTTATCACAAAATATTTTTGTCAAAATAATAGCACTTTTAACGTATTAAAGATTTTTTAATTACCACAAATAGATTGGAAAATATATAAATTACTAGGGGAAATTCCTTAAAACTTTATCGAATACTTTTCATTCAATAAATTCAATCATCTGAACTTCAGATTTTGAAGATCTGATTTGATCATTCATTCAATGTCGCTTGTTTAGTTAAAAATAAGATAGAAACTATAAAAAAAAATGCTAAAAATTTTCCAAAAAAGGTTTTAAAATTTTTAATGCTTGATTGATATTAAGATATAATGATCAATTACTCACGAGATGTTCTATTATTCTTGGAATGATTCAATTGTTTTTTTGGTGCTCTTGTTGTGCATATATAACTTCACTCTCGTTATCAACAATTACTGGTTTGAGTCTTGGATTCAATTTATGTCTTCTGATGATTATAGCGATAACTTATACGTTGTGTGGTGGTATGAAAGCCGTTATTGCCACAGATTGTATACAATCCTTTGTCATGCTAGGTTCTCTCATAATTATATGTAAGTTTTTCGAGTTTACGGGTCGGAAGTTTAACAATTAAAGTGTTTTTTTTTAAATTAGAAAAATTTCAAATTTAAAAATTCTTTCAAGAATCAATCTTTTTTAATTTTTGTTTTTTGTGAATTATAAACTTTAAGGATCAATTAAATGATAATTTAAATTTCTTTTAAGGTATGTAAAAAAATAAGAACAAAAAATCTGTTTTTGAATTCTTTTTTACCGAGAGCGTTAACGCTAACTGAGAGCGTTTTGATGTTCAAACCTCGGATTCCAGAAGATTTTTGCCTGGAATTGTTGAAAAATTTAACAACAAGTTTTTTGTATGAACATACCGTTCTTGCTACCGGTTTGAAAACTTGCTTTTTTCGCGTTTTAAGCACAATTTCATTTGGCGAAGGAACAACAGAATTTTTTGCTTTTATTGTACGCTCACTAAAATTTATTTTCTTAGAAAATTAACGCGGATTGAAATTTTTTGATGAATTTAGCCCAAATTGGAATAAAATCACACGTTAAAACGGCTTATTTTGCGTATTCGTTGTTGGTGAAACTTAATTCAGAGCACTGATATCAGATTCGATCGAAAATGCAATTTTCGAAAATAGATGATTGGAAAATTTTCGGCATAACTTGATCAGATTAAATCGAGCTTGATCGGATCGGATCGACTTTTTTTCGATCCGATCCGATCAGGTTTTTCAAACCTTCGATCCGATCAGGTTTCTAAAATCTCCGATCCGATCAAGTTCGATCCGATCAGGTTTTTTAAAACGGTCAGCCAACTCTTGCTTCCTAGAGCGTTTTTCGGAGTGACGTTGACTTGGACTACATTTTAATAATTTCGGTAGTTCTGTTTTCCTTTGCAAAACAATTTCCAAGAATATCTTAAAAGCAAGGTGTTACACCGAGATATTCAGCTCGACGGGAGTTAAGTTAAATATAAATTCATTTTTTTTAATTTTTTTATAAAGTTATGATACCGTATGATTCATACCCGACGGGTATGAACTATTCCAACAAAAATCAAATTTTTTTGTAGAAATAAAATTTTTTAATACCAATTTTAAAAATAGAATGCTGAAAAATCTGCTTTCCATCATTCAAAGTTCAAAAATATGACCTCGTATATAATGCAATGGACCTAAACATTCTTTGATACTACCTTTATTCACGCGCCTAAGCGTTTGCTAAAACTTTTATAATATAAATATATGATATTTAAGGTATAAAAATTTTCGACAAAATTGGACCATCAAAGATTTATGAAATTTCAAGTACTTCTAAAGGTCACAACATGGGAGATTTTTCCTTTAATTTGTTTAATAGGACTTCAGTTGGAGGCCATTTCATTAATGGTTGGTGCTGGATTACGTTTCAGGAATGATGAGACTTCAACTCACTAAAAATAAATTAAAAAAGAGTTTTGTATGAAAAATTGGTTGATGGAAAATGTATACAGTGTGAAATGTAAAAAAGTGAGATTTGAAATTCTAATAGACAAAAGCAAGAGTTCAAGATTATGAAGCGCGGAGATTTTTTCGGACTTAAATGATTCAGATCAAATCTTTTATAATGATATAAAATTTATTGCGTTGTAAGGATTAAGCTAGCAACGGCAAAAATAGACTAGCTCTGATTAAATTTATGTTCGGAGCACTCTTAGTTTTTGTGCTAAAATTAACTTAGAAACAATCTTGGGGAAAATAATGTCCCGGTTTTTATAAATCAGCATATTTCGAAAACATTTTGTCTATCATTTGGCTTCGAGAATTATTCTTGAATTTAATTCGAAAATTAAAAGCCAAAAGATAGGTAATTTAAAAAACGGTTCTGCGTTTTTGAACACTTTCTTGGTGAAATTGTGATTTTTTTTCGCATCGATCCTTTTTATTCATGAATACCTAGAACATAACAAAAAATCACGTAATAAATTTCTGGTCAAAAACTTTCGACAATATTGCCCGCTTGTGTACAGTGTAGTATAATTCATACTATATAATGAATTTTTTTGAAATCAATATGCAGCACATCTTAAATATGTTTAGCTATGTATTTTACTATCGACCCTGAAAAACAACGCAGATTTTCACCTTTTAAAGGTTTGCTTCGGCCAATGTTTTGCTCAACGTTATGCTGCCTGCAAAACGATCCGAGAGGCAAAAATTTGTATGCTCATTGGAGTGAGTCTATCAAGTTTTGTATTTTGTTTCTTGGTGCCTGCCTGTGGAATTGGTATGCTCGCTTATTTCAGGTATTGTTACCCTGTTCATTTTTTGGATAGCCATTTTTTATTTATGACAATACTAATCTTGTATATTTTATTAATTATATTCTGTACTCAATTATATAGACGTGTATGAAATATCGTGAAAAATCAAAAATTTTTATCAAAAAAATTGAATAATCGAAAATCATAGTAATTATAATACCGTGGTGTATGATTTTCGATTATTCAGTTTTTGATAAAAACTTTTCATTTTTGAATGATATTTCAATTTTGGATCCAAATTTTTTAGTTTGTAATAATTTCTCGAACCAGCTAGTACTTGACTTAATTTTTTGGTTTATCATTTCTTTAAAGAAATTTAAGTGAAAAAGCAATTTTATGTCATTTTTATGGCTTCCGTGTTATTCAAAACTAGCTTAGTACAATGTCGGTCTTTCGTAGGTTATCTAATCAACTAATGACCGCGTCTGATTTTTTCCGGCATTTTGATGAAGTCAAGAAATCATTCCTTTTTGACTTAATTAAATTATTGTTAATTTTCTTTGATTTTTCGTACCAAATTCGACCATCAGAAATTCATGCTTATTTTTTGTCGCGCTTTCTATTTATTTAATTTCATTTTACAAAAAATATAATAGAACTGGTCAACTAAGGCTCTTTTTTTTGTGAAGAAGATTCAAAGATCCAAAAATAATACTATCTACCAAAATACTTCGACTGCATTTTAGTACACAAATTAACAGTCATTTTCGTCATTTTGTGCTGCCTTTAATTTTTTTTCAATTTTTTCAAAAGTGACTTTTGGGCTAGGCTGTCCCAGGTTACTCACCTTTTTGATGTTCAGCCAAATACATCAAAATCCAAGATAGTACAGTTAGGTCAACTTTTGTCAGGGAAAAAAATTTTGAGGTCAAATGACCAAAAAAATTCTGGGAAATACAAGCTTTCTTAATCGAAAAACATATTTGAAAGTCTTGAATTGTGCGCCTTAATCACTGATAAGCAGTAGTTTTTTAAAATAGAGATTGTGTCGATAAAAACTCGAGTGATAGGGGTCTGAAATAACCAAAAATCGTCAAATCGATGAAAAATACGATTTGTTCTGAAAAAAAAACAGATGAAACCTGCTCGCTTGTGGGTTTTTTCAAGTATATTGTCAAATACCACCGTGTGTCATTTTAAAGTGTGGAAACCTTAAAAAACTTTCCCCAAATTATTGAAGCGCCGATGTAAATCTAAAGATTGAGATTTTTGTGCAACAAAATTATAATAAATGCAAGAAAAAATTAATTTAACAGTGAAATTAAGAAAAAAATAATTATATTCGTTAGCGCCTGGTTTAAGCTTCAAACTGCTCACAGAAAATATAATAAAGTGTTGATTAATTCAAAATTTATAAAATCTTTAAAAAAAATTTCCAAAAAATTTTTCACAAAAATTTTCAAATTTTTTGTTCAATTTTTTTTCAATTTTTATTGTTAATTATTTGTAATTAACAATCGCTGCAGGATAAATTACAACGCTGAGAGAAATTATGGCTTGTTCAGATAATTGTCTCATTATATTTGTGAATTCAATCTAAATTTTACTAATAAAATAGTGTCAATGTTGTTTGAAGCGAACAATGAAAATTGGTAACAGAAAATGGATTAAACCCTGGCTTGCTAAAGTTATGCATCCAGGAGAATTAACACACGCAGGATTCGTAAGCGTTATCAATTGTGGGGCTAGTTGATCTTTACATGCACGCCAAATGACTCCATTAACAGCATTAATGAAAACGAATTTGATATCCGAGGATCCAACAGATCGCGCTTGCGCTTTAAAAGAGCGGGCAGTTATATCATCATTTGTTGCTTCAGTGGGCAAAAATCTCGAGGTTCTCGCTTAAAAATAAGCTCTTATAAAATCACAGTCATCGTGGTCACGTAAGCTGAAAATAGCCGCCAATTTTTTTTTGCCAGATTTAATTTACCCGCCCGAATTATACCCCCCCCAAGTAATTATAAAATAAATAAAACACAATTTTAACCTCACTTCGCGTTTAAAGCCGGAAGTTATGAGTCATCCGAAAATACCGCTAATCTTGTTTTTGAGATTTATTGTGACCCCCGCAAGTATTAACCTCCCCCAAATACCGACCCCAAGAGTAAGTAATAGTAATAAGATAAACACAATTTTAACTCACTTTCCGTAAACACGGAAGTGAGTAGTCATCGAAAATACAACAAATTTGTCTGACAATATTTTACCTCAAATATAACCGCTCAAGGATACTATAAGATAAATAAAACACAATTTTTAACGCTCACTTTCCCGTAAACGAAGTGGATAAAGTCATCGAAAATACAACCAAATTTTTGACAATATTTTATCCTCAAATTAAACGCCGCCACGTAATATATAAATTAATTTAACACAAAGTACCTCACTTCCGGGTTAAAACCGAAAAATACGCAAAATTTCGACAATTATCCTCCTGCAGAATTATTCCCCACGTAATATCCGTCTTTGCATAGCTATTAAGATTTATCGTACGTTTGAATAATAACTGGATAAAAAGGGATAAAAGGCTATTTCCCAGAGCCGATGATAATACGGGGATAATCTATCCCTTCATTCCCTAGTTTATGAATTAGTCCAGCAGGAGCGCGATCTGGAAGCTCTTGTATCAAAGGTTTATTGAACTGGATTTAAAAAGTAAAGTGCCGGCGCTCGGCTAGTACAACTCAATGTAAAATCGGAAAAAGATAATTGATTTATAGTCAGCGGAAGACATACCCTGCTCCCAATACCAGAATCTGGCGGACTATCCAAACAAAATTTTTTCTACTTTTTTTGGAAGAACCAGTTCTATAAATCATCGTCACATGTCCAAATATGTTGGGTTGTTTTTCATAAAACTTCGATGGTTGATTCCGTATTCCGTAAATAATAGTATTGCTATTGGCTCTGCAAGTTCAGCGAAAGCCTGATTACACCACCAAAAATGTTTCAGCCCAGATCAACGCCGAACCTGCGAAAATATTCACGCGAAGAATAGTGATTAGTTATCTCTAGCAAAATTCGCCACACCCAGACGAATGGTTATGCGAATAAATTTGGAAAATTTTTCTGAAAATTTTTTTGATATGCTACTGGTCACAATGAGACTTCTACGTGCGGCTCTATTAAAAAGTAATACATCTAAAACCCAAAGCGAGCAAGTTTTAAAAATAATTTCAAGGAGACGTTATTAAGTTTAGAAAAAAGCCATGATTTTATTATATAAAAGCAATGAAAATATGAAAATCAACGTTCTTTGAAGTTTTATCGCCGTATTTTATACTGGCCACTATTAACAGAAAAATTTCTATTTGATAGATTCTTAAACATATACTTCTCAAAGATTTTCGACCTGCGCAAAAGAGTGCGACAAAACTGTGACTCTTTAGATCTGCATTTCGGGACTTTGACACCTGCGTGATTATAATAACTAGCGTTGGTTAAGTTCGCACAGAGTTTATTACAGTTAAAGGGAGGGCAAGTGACAAAAGGGCTGAGGTTGGCAGGTAATTTGCTTCGGCAGCGAACCGGACGGCAACAGAAATCCAGGGTTGGCGTCCAAGTCCAGACCGATCTCCTCCTGCTGAGCAGATATTACTGAACCTCGTGGTTTGGTGGCACCAATCCCAAAACAAAGCCTAAAACAATATGGATTAGTCTTTGCTGTTTTATAAACCGTCAGGGTCCCTTCCAGAGCCTGACTTAACGCTAAAAAGTTCCTAAAATGGTGTCCGATCTCTGCTCATTTATTCCCGATCTCCTGATTTACTTACCACTCCAAAAATAGGGCTATATTTGCAGAAATGTAGGTTGGCTGCTCCTCGTGAAAATGTGGGCTCGAGTACTCGTGTTACGTGTTACTAACACGTGCGCTTAGGGTAAGTTGTTAATCAGCGTGGGTAAGTTGTGTACGAGTGACGTGAACCGTATGGTGACAAAGCGTTTGAGAGGGTTTATACATTAGCGTCCCCCAAAATGAAAAAATGACTGCTGTAGCAGTTATTGGCTACCCTCGGTATAAAGCTTACTTTTATCGTCTGTTGTTATCCGTAAGTCGACTGAACATCTGTTTTCGATCGGTGAATTTTTTACGTTCTTCGTATTTGATTTTCTTCTCTATCTGTGTTTCTACTCGAAATTTGTCTCGATATACTGTTCGTTCGATTGTCTGATTCATGGCCTTATTTCCATATCTTAATTTTTATCGTTAAAATTTTGTACCTCAATTTTAATTTCAAAAGTTTAAACTTTTCCGAACTCATACCTAATGAATCTCTGGTCGTTTACTATCGCCATTGTTTTACACCATTCTGGGTCCGCTCTTTTGATGATTTGGTCATTCTCGTCCAGGGTATAGCTTGAGTACCCTATTCCTTCCTCACAATCTAACTTTTGTACCAAAACTATTTCGAACTTCTCGCTTTCCATTTGCCTTATAAATTCCGTAAGCATTCTAACTTTTGACTTTTCCTTAACATTCTCCATTAGTTCCTCAAACGTCATTTCTTTCAGTTTATTAAACAGTTCTGATCTTCCGTCCATTTTCTTTCTTAGATCTTCATTCTTAGCTACAAGGTGCTCCGCCATTTGCTTTAATTCAGACATGTTTTCCGCTCCGTCAATGTCTTCCATGACAATTGTTTTTTCATTCTCGAGATCGGAGTTTGTTTTTAAAACCCGCGCCATTTCGTCAATTTCATTGGTCGAAAAGTTTGGTTTAAAAATTTCTCGATCTTGTAATGGCCCGTTGTTCATAAGTTTTGCCAAAACCTTGGACGTTGAGTAATCGTCTGTTGAGGTCAGCTGTAAGCTTATCCATAATGTTTGAGCTCTTGGTGGCGAGAGTTTTGCAGTTTTTGTCATTATACTGCATAATGATAAAAAACCTGCATACAATTCGGCAAATACCGCTGCGTTCTGTATATCGTTTATTCTACAATATTCGTTGAATCGTTCAACCTTGGTTAGGTTTTCGATCAATTTCTCCTTAAAACCCTGCATGTCGGCTTGCCCATCATTGTATTGTGAAACGTACTAAAAAAAAATGTTACAGGTGTGTTTTCTTTCTAGAATTTTAATTTTGTGAATTCTGATAAAAAATTTCTTTCTAGAATTCAAAATGTTTTATAAATTGATTTTGTACGTAAAGATTTGTTTATTTGTAAAATCAATTTTATCATGGATTTCGGAGAAATGGTTAGTTTATTATTTATTTTAAAAAATATTTTTAAGTGTTAATTACCTGAATAGCTTCAATGAAGTCGGGTATCTCACTGTAGTTCTGGAAACATATGTTAGTACATATTTCCTTCTTTTTTCTTTTTTCGGCCAGTTCTTTCTGGAACTTTCCTTCGGCTGATTCCGGGTCGATTTTGACCTCCGTTTTCTTTACTTTCTTGAAACTGCTTGCGTCGAGGATAATCTTTCGTTTTTTCGGTGCGCAATAGGACCCTGATGATGATGCCACCGAGGCGTTCTCCAAATAGTCGTCTATATCGTTCATTTTATCGTCCGGTTTGGTTCTACGACGTAGCGCTGAAATATTTATTTTATACATATGGACTTTATATTTTAAAATTTTGCAAATGAATTAAAAATGATAATTTTTAATCACCTATTGGTTGTTTCATCATAGCGGCATCTTTTTGATTGTTGGCTGCAAAATCTTTGTCGAAATTTTCGTTCGATATTTCAATTGCAGTTTTTTCGACTGTTTTATTGGTCGCGTTTACATTCTCCTTGATTTGAAGTTCTTTCAAACTTTTTTCTTCCTCGTTCATTCTAAATACTAAAACGTTAATTAGGTAACGTTTTCTACGGTGGGGTCTATTGTTGGTGGAGACGATCGTTGGCTACAGGAACAATTTTATGAACTTGTTGCTGGTCCAGAAATATTGCGGCAAGTCGATGAGTTTTCTTTATACGAAATTCCACCGCATCTGGCGACTGTAGAACCCTATTTTGTTCGTCTGGATCGTTTTGATTCCTTTCTAGTAGATGACGTGGCTGGTTTGGACACGTTTTCTGGTGAGTGTCGATTCAAGACTGAACTGGAAGGTTTATTTATTAAGGTAATTTTTGTTTGATTAATTTCCTTATTTTGTCATTTTTTATTAAAATTTTTCAGGTTGAATGTAATAATGGACTTATTGATGGTGCACTTTTTATTAAAGCACTTCATCATCCTTATGACGCTTTTGGGCCTGTTTTATTAGACCCCGAGTCTGTGATTTATTCTCCAAATATGTCGAATATTATTCACCTTATTTTTGACGCTGCTACTTTTAATGATATACCCCCTTCTAATTTGCAATGGATGGACTCATGTAATTTATTACCCACCTTGGGTGGTATGACCTGTCGTCACCAGTTGCATGATATGCCTTCTCCTTTCTGTAGAACTTGTCGACTAAGGTTTTTATTTTACAAAAAAAAAAAAATTTTATGATTTAACAATATTTTTAAGACATTCTGTGGTAGATTGTCATGGTTTATCACCACAAGTTGGGGTCAAGATGCACTTGATTCAACTTTTAGCGAATAAAGTTCATTCGAGAGTTTTGGGGGCTGATAATACTAACTACAAAGGTTTGGCCTTACCTATGGCGTCTGGTAGAGATCGCTGCTTTTTTCTTGTTGGAAATGTAGGGAATTCCCATTCGCATAATTCTTATCGCCTTCTTGAAGAGCTTGTTGAATCTGTAGATGCTTCATCCGCTTTTGACTTGGTATCGCAGGCTCACACATTACGTCTGAAAGAATTTAAGGATTATAAATGTGAGTAAAATATAGTTGATTTTTTATTTTAAAAATTTTGAAATATTTTTACCAATCCTCGGGTAATTCGGTTTCATTTGCGTATCTTGAGAACAAGTTGCTACCTAGTTTACCATTGCTAAGCTCAAATATTTCTGATTTAGGTGAGGTGGATGTGTAAGTTCTGCTAATAATGTCCTCACCGCTGTAATAGCTTCTTTTTATATCGAAAGGTGTATTTATAGCAAATCCTAGATTTTTCAGGTTTTCTACGTTTTTGGTAGTAAAATCCCTAATTAATTTTTCAAAGTTACACATTATATATTTGCTTAGATCCCCGTGTACTTCGCGAAAGGTATCGTTATCTATATTTATTGCAAAAAGGTTCCTATCTTTTGATGCTAATGAGACGAGGGTTTCAAAAATTGGTTTATACTCTCTATATTCCGTTATGGGCCGACTGTAAACTTGTTGTGTGACACAGAGTTTATAGTAGGTTAGTAAAAAGTAGATTTTGTCATGGTCGTATTTTCCGACGTTCTGAATTTTTGATTCACAAAAAATTGCGATCCCCCCATTACTCCATTCGTTACTTATGTAATTTAATATGTTCGTCCCTGGGATTAATAAAGTACCGTTTTCAAAACGGTCTGATGTGAACTTTAGAAGTTTGCAGTTTTGTTTTAGTTCATGATCAAGGTCAGAAAAGGGTTTTTTAATTTTTTCTAAAAGCTTCGAGTGGCACCGTACCTTTCTTTCTTTTTCCCAAATCGTGGGCTTTCGTGTTTCGGAGGTGTAGTTGTTTCCAAGTACGATCTGGAGTGACCGGACATCCTCCCCAATTGTCTGACAAGCAATTTCTTTCTTTTCTTTTGTGACTTTTCGCAATATCGAGGAGACCCAATGAGCAATCAGCATTTCTGAAATAAATTTTTAAATTAAGCTCATATCGTGGTTGTGAAAATCGGTAATTTGGAAGTTGAGCAAATTACTTCTATGCTGTTAATGGTGGACTTATATGGCAAAAGTGAAGTTACTAGAAACATTGGTGGTTTTGTAACAAATCATGATTTTGCCGTTGTTTTGGCTTTAGGCTGTGATCCGATTTTGCATATTTTGTACAATGGAGATGCATCGCTTATATCGCAAGCCCTAAGGGGCGGTGGCCTATTCCCCTTGATTCAGTTCATGAATCGAAAAGCCTATCGTAGGTTGGGCAATATGTATCGAGAGGTGGACATTCCGTTAGGTAATTATTCGACTTTATTATTTTAAAATCGTGACCTATTACCTTTTTATTTATAGCGTCGTTTTCGACTGCTCAACTCGTGATGTTGGGTGGACTTGACCTTCTTTCTGCACTGCTTGCCAGACCTGTCTATCGTGGTCACGTGTCAATTTCTAGAATACACTCACGTGAGCTTTGAGTCAATTTGATGAGAGAAAAAAAACAAATTTTAAGTCATATTACTGAGTTATTTTACTAACAGATTTTATTTTCAAATACATTATATTTTTATTAAATTATCAGTTCTAATACTAGCATTTTGTGAACGGTGTGTTTTTAGAGGAGGTAGATTCATTTTGGCAGATTAGTGATGGGCAAAAAAAGTGGAGAGGTCCTAATTGATCTTCTAAGTCCTAAGAAATTTTAATCTAAATTATTCATTTCGATTCTCTCACGAAACTCTTTAATGTATTTCAGCTCGGTAGCGATTTCGGTTTCAATTAAAACATTATGGGATGAATTCATCTTATTAATCCAATAACGGTCAGAAATTTGTTTTCCGTTATGGTAGATGATATACCCGAGAGTGAGGATATCTTTGTGATTGCATTTCACAAAATCACTTTCTGGGAATAGAGCCATGGTCTGTTTTGTCATAAGGACCGTGTAGTATTCCTCTCTGTCCTCAGATTCACTTATGGCCTTTATGCACAATTTGTGCCAGATGTGGTCATTTGGTAATTTTACAAATAACCACGGGGAAATTTTGGAGGAATCCTGTTTATTTCTACAGGGGTAAGAGCACGATCGGTGCCCTAGGTCAAAACAGATTTCGCAAAAAACATCTCGGTCCTCGAAAGTTTCAGAATCTGCTGTGCTTAGCTCACGTAGTTTCAACATTTGGTCGACAGGTGTGTCATATGCCAAACCGTAACTTTCTTCGTTTCCTGAAGTTGTTACGATAGAATCCTCGAGAGAGTCAGTCTCGTCGCTTGGGTATTCGTCGTCCTCGAGCTCTAGTGTCCCTTCATTATGTTCATTCATGGCTATCAAATTGAATCTTGGCCCCCCTGTTTTCTTAAAGATAAAATTTATTGTTTGTAATCAAAAATGTTTACTTTTTGTTCTTCCATTCTAAGTTTTATTTTTGGAAATTGTAATAGGTAACTTATAAATTACCTCTAGGTTATTGCAGATTTCCTTCAGTGCTTTTCTTTCACATTCTTGATTCATCTTGGGTTCGACTTTTCCCAGTGCAACTTGAGTGTCTTCCTGAATTTATAGGTTATTTTTATCAGTAAATGTAACTTAGATAAAGAAATGAAATTTTGTAAAAATAATATAATTTTAACTGAATCGTTATTTTTAGAAAAATTTTATTATTCAATAATATTTGCTTTGCTACAACTTTTTCAATTTATTATGAATATTCGAAGTCATATTCGTTTTTATTAGAAAGATATTCATAAATCCAATAATTTTCACTTTTTAAAATATATCATTATTAATTTTTATGTAAAAAAAATTTCAAATTATTACCCAGTTCAGGTGTGAAGTTTCCACTGTAGGACGTTTCGGTGATCCGAAACACGTTCTGACGTCATCTTGTGGTTCACTTTTTGGTCGATGTTCAGATTCGCTCGTTATTTCTATCGGGCTATCTGGTTTTGGTAAACCTGCGACTTCTTCTCGTTGTTTTTCTTCGTTGGAAGAATATGGCTAAAATATAAACGGTTATAAATATTGTTTTTTATTTTATTCTTAATTTTGAAGTGATAGATAATTTTGACGAAAAACGCAAAAATTTATTTTTAAAAAAATTTAAGTTCTCACCGATTGTTCTTCAATACTGGGCCACTTTGCAACTTTCAGCATTTTCTTACGAAGTCTATTTTGATATCGGTTTTTCATTATTTCAATTTTCTGAAATTTGAAAGTTATTCATAAATAACATATCCTTTGTGGTAACAAATTTTGCAAAATAAATTTCATAGCACAAAAATGAGCGCGAAAAAATGAGGGTTTCCGTGGGTTTTGCGGCAACATGTACAGCGTGTTTTGTTGTATAGGTTGGGTGAGCGAAAATATATTAAGTGGGACTAATTTTGAAATTTAAAATTAACTCGCAAAAACGTTTGTGTTTTCCAAAAGGAGTCATTGTTTAATTCATGATTTTGCCCATTTAATACATACAAAAAAAGATTTTTATTTTGTAAATCGTTCGCAGGCGCATTCGCTATGTTTCAGCGGGTCTGTATCAGGCATTAAACACTCGTTTTCGATGATAATGCTCGTTTCCCACCCTGCGATAAGGTATTTCATAATTCCCACTAAATCATATGTCTCCTCTGACCGTCTACCATCGATTTGAACTCGAAAAATTATCTTTTTTGGAGGTGGGTGCATACAGAATTGGTAAAACTCTGCTTTCTTTTTTACGGTTTTGATAATCTTTAATTTTATTTTAAAAGACTGAATTTTGCGATTTATTATAATGTTTTCACTTTTTTAGATCAGATATAGAACAAATTTAGCATAATCATACCAATCGGTCTAAATTTCCGTTTGGTGGTATCTTTATAATCGTTATATTTTATAAATTTTGTTCTATATATTGACATAAAAATTTGACAACGTTATATGTGAATTTTTTAAAACCGTAACTTGTAGTCTTGTGGGTACTGATTGTCCCTTATCGCAAAAGCCGCCTTCCAAAACCGACTATGGTCAATCAACCTGATAATCAGCATTTCGTTCTTATATTTACCATGCATCATTCTTATAACAGCTTTTGGCATTTTTTCGTGAGTATAAACTCCGTTTGCTCGAATTGACCAGCTTTTGGGGCATGGGTACTCCCCGCAACGGTGTCCTTGGGCAAATTGATTACAAACGAGGCAAATAAGCTGAAAAGTAACTTAAGTTTTATTCTGCTGGATGAACCTTAATGAATCTGGGTCATTTTAAACCCCAGAAATTATAGTAAAAAAAAATTTCTTAATTGTCGATTTTTTGGTTTGTTTATTTGAATAAATAATATTAATCTCAAAATATATTTTGGTAATGGGATTGAAATCCTCCCATGACCATCGGACTTTCAAACATTATTTAATTATTTAGCGCAATTGTTAGTAATAATTAATTTGAAAAAAGGAACAATTTTTATTCACGATCAAAAAATCTCGTTATAATTAAAATATATTAAATATGTGTAAATATTTACCGTCTCAGTATTTGCCTCAACGAATGTGTCCCCTTCTATAATTTCATTCAGTACTTTTCCATCTGGTAATTCTTTATTACCAATGTACGTCATAATAACGAATAAATTTCCTTGAGGGATTTGAATTGTGTCTCCTGCTTTCGCTCTTCCTAATTCTGTGGTCACCAGCCCTTCTGGGTCGTTCGGGTATCGCTTTATAGGTTTTACGTCTTATTTTTATGTAAAATAATTTTGCAAATTTTGCAAAAGTTCTGTCTAGGTGGCAGATTTTAAAAATTTTGCCATGACCGTTGGACTTTTGAACATGGTAGACGAATTTTCCTGAATATTACTTGTTCATAAAAACGCGTCAGTCCTAATTAGTGTCTACTTTTCATTTTTATATGGGAAAAAAAAAATGCCATTTTGAAAAAAAAATCTATTTTGTGGATATTTTGATAATTTTGCCATGACCGTTGGACTTTTGAACATGGTGGAAAAAATTTTGGATATTATTGTTTCATGAAACGTGTCGGTCACACTAGTTAACTTTATATTTGCGCGATATGACCCAAAAATATTTTATTCGTATAAGTACGGTTTTGGCACAAAAAATATAAATGGTAAATTTCCATTTTTCATCGTAAAATTTCTCTAGTAAATACGTGAACCCTTCCTTACAAAGTTCTTTTCGTTTCCGGATCTCCATCTTAGCAAACTTTCGTAAAATCTTTCTCTGTGTGGTGGTTGTTAAATTTCTAACAAAATGCAGCCAAAATTGTGCTGACTTGTTTATTAAAATTTGAACTCGTTTGAACCACGTGACTCTTTTCCGCTACCTACAGCTTGGTATTTGTGCGTAGGTCGTTTTCAATTTTTTAAAATGTATTCGCAATTCTCCTCGTTTTACGATGAACCTACTCACAAAAGAGTGGGTTATTTTCATGACGCATTATTTGTTCTCTAAAAAAAATAGTTCTAGCATTAGAACCTGTTTTTAAACAAAATAAAATTTTCTGGTGATCAAAAAGAAAAAAATTTTATTTTAAAGTTGTCTATCGTGGGAAATATCTAAATCATTTTTTCAAATCAAAATTTCGTTTGTAGGTTTTAGACTACTTTTCGCACAATTTAGCAACTTTAATTTCTTTCTTAAAAGTAATAATGAGAGTTTTTGTCAGTTTTAAAATTTTATTTGTCGAGTCGAAAATATCGACTCGCTGAGTCATAATAGATACAATTTTATTTTAAATTGTAGGTGATCTGGAGTTTTTGTCCATCTTCGGTAATTGCATCCTGGGTTATGACTTCAGTCACTTCACCTTCATTGTCGATCATGACGGCTTGGTCGATTTCAATTTCTTCAGTTAAACTTTCATTTTCAGCAGTGGCTTCGTCTTGCGAGGCCACCAAAGCATTTTGTGCGTCTTTCTCAGCGTTCTTTTTGTCCTCCAGATGAGTCCATTTCTGTATCTGTTTTGCGCTTTCGTTCTCAGTCTTTTTTCGTGCTAATTTTTCTTTGATTTCTTTCATTCTGATTTTATACCCCTTGAGTTCTTCCTCTAGCTGTAGCGCTTCATCATCTTCAGATTTTATTTTCTCGATTTCGGAATGCCAGTCTTCTGGGACCAGACAAAATTGTCTGTCCATCGATCTTTCATTTGTGAACCAATTCATCTGGGTTGACCACTCGTCAAACGCAATTTGGACCCCATTTTCATCGATAAGATGGCCTTTATCTAGTAATAGGAAGTCACTTATAACTACTTTTTTGAATTTTAATAATTCATCGTTGGTTTTCAAAACTTTGAAAAACAATTGTCTTTCATTTCGTGGTATTAACCACCCGTCTGCTTCAGTTGTCTGAAGTTTTAAGTTATAACTTGGGCCTAAAATTAGAAAAAGGTTGCTATCGTCGAAAAGTTTTTGGAACAAATCCTGATTTGCCTCGAAAATGTCGAAATCGTTTTCTTTCTCCATCTGCGCCATGTACGAGCTATTCATTCGATAGAACAAATCTAAATTAGATTTTCGTTAGAATAAATGGTTCGATCTTAAGCTTAAAAGGTTCGCGAAAATTTTGTTTGGGTCAGTATGCAAATTCTATCTTTTATTTTTATGATTTGTTTGGAAGATTCTGACGGATCCCTTTGTTCAGCTTCGTTCTCTAAAACAAAATGTCAGCGTTTTAACTCTGTTTTGTACGACGAAGAGATACTTTACCTTATAACTGACGTGGAAATGGGGACGAAATTGATGGGGGACAAATTTGTAGTTCACTCAGTATTTACTGAATCTGGTTGTCTGGCTATTCCTCGAGCGAATCGACATGTTTATCAGCGTGCTTTACGTCATGCATTTGAAAAAACAAAAATGGACAAGGTTAACCTTGACGATTTTAATAAACTTGGGCGCGCCCTTATTTTCACCATTGGTTCCACTGGGGAGGAAATTGTACCCGCTGAGTCAGACTGGGGAGTTTTTATGGATTATGTATATGAGTTTGACACTACCCGGTATCCTTCTGACTCTAATCGGATGGTTTTAGTTCCTAGGCGATGGAAAGAAGAGATTGATGCTTTAGTTGCTTATCAAAAACGTAAAAATGCAATTATTTCATATCGGAATGGAGGCCTCAAATATACTGAGGTTCAATATAGACCAGGAGATTTTCCTCCCATATCTCTGGATAATTTTGACTGTCACTTTGGTTGAGCTTTATCAAGTCTCAATAACTCAATATCAGATAAATAAAATTTTAGCAAAAATTCGTCTGTGTTCTCCCTTAACATGTATTTACTTTCCAAAAATTCATTTTTATCAAGGATGTTTAATTTTTCAAGCAAGCTTTTATTTTCTCCGTCACAGATCTCGCGGATAAAACTCATGTCCCATATATGGATCAGGTTTGAGTTAGATCCAACTCTTTTTGTTGAAATTAGATTATCTTGCCAGCAAATCCCGTTTTCATAGCCTATTGATGGGAAAATTTCGAAAAACGGCCTAGTGTTATTTTTCCTGTTATAGTCGTCTATTAAAACGTAATCGCCTTTTTTGATTGGCATTTTTGATCGATTATTATATGACATACCCAATTCGTGTTTCACGAATTTTATAGGTCTGGATCGGATGCGGCGCGCTCGATCCCTGTCTGTGCATTGTCTTGAGGTATTTCTAATATCAAGCACCTTACTAATTAAGAGGTCAAGAGGGACCTTAAAGCATTCACCTGTATCCATGAGGCGACCTGTGAATAGTTCACATGGTCTATAACCTTCGGCAGATATAGTTTGGTTGCTTTTCCTAATTGCGTTTGCCACCGCTGTAACCTTATCAATGCCCTGGCGCCCTAATTCTAGATTTAAAAAATCGCTAAAGACGCGCATTCTACTATCCAAGGGTGCCAAGTCGTTTTTTGTCGGGGTTATTTTTTGTCTCAAAATTATTTTAATTCCTGCATCCTTCAAATCCTTATCTTCTACTAGACTCATATGAGTTGATGCGCCGTCCATCCTTATTGCGGTGACGCATTCGTCGTTTTCGGTTATCGCGAGCGTATTTCTTACATCAAATAAAATTTTCTTGAGTTTGTCCGACGTCAAGTTCCCAGTGATAACGCACGCGTAGTTCATTCTGGTTAAAAATTCTGAAGCGAAAAATATTTTAACTGATGTACTGTCGGGGATCTTGCTTCTTGTCATTTTCCCTTCTACCATTGGATTGGGTACGGTTCTATGCATCTCATCGGCTAGTATTCTTTGGCCAATTCTTGTGATGTTTTCCTCATCAAAGTTTCGCATATCTCTGAAAACTTTCGGTGACCTTCGCAGCTGTACACAGCCTCTGCATTTACTTGTAAATATATCTATTTGCTCCTTAATTTTGGGGCACTCAAACAATCTTGTGACTTCGTTTTCGATGCGTGCTTTTGATCCGCATTTGTATGTATTGTGGCATGCTACAACCAATTGAGTGTTAAACGCCTCTGGTAATAATATTTTCGTGAATTGCTTGTGAACTTCTTTTTTGATGGTTCTTACCAGTATTCCGTTTTCGTCCAAAAAACATTGTTTAGATATCATCAGCGTTCTAACCGGTTCCATTTTATTCGGCGGGTCCTTTCCCAATCTTAAACATTCTTTCGTTTTCCTGAAATTTTTATCAGTGTTTTGCCACTCATCTAACAATTCTTTATTATTTATGATGTCCGAGATCGTCATATTCATGTCTACTTCTTTTCTTCCAATCCTCGAAATTTGATGGAACGATGTTTCTGCTGTAAATTTTGACAAATCTTCGTTTCGAACTAGGGTGTCTGACCAACCTTGGTCATTGTATGGGTATACCTCTTGGTCCGTCAGGCCTCGGTTTTGTCGTTCTAGGTGTAGGTTGTAAAATTTTTCGAGGGTCACAGTGGGTATCCGTGATTCCTCAAATTTTACATTTCCTAGGTCTTTAGATATTATACCTAATTTATTAAAAAACGAACTATCGTCCGATCCCACCGCGTCACAAATTTGGCAGCCTTTGCATATCTCTGATGCTTCTTTTGTGCGTGAAATAACATCCGCAAGGGCAATTGACACGTGTTTGGCGCTTACGTAGTTTATTTCGTAGTTGAAGCTGGATAATTTCGCAAAAGCTTCATTTATTTTCCTGTCTTGGGATGGTGTACCTATATCGCGCAGTTTTTTATATAGGTCCGCTACAGATTTACTATCTGTGCTTATTATTACGGGTAATTTTGCGCGCTCCAGCTCGACACTGGCGCTTAACATTCCTGCCAAGATCCCTGTTAATTCTATGAAACAGCTAGAAGGTTTGAATTTATTGTCAACATCTGACCGGCGTCTTGAAAAAATTTTGATCCATTTCTTTTTTCCAGATTCTTCTAATTGGTAGAAAAACCCGGCGTTGCACAAGTAGCTGCTATCGAAAACCCCGTAAATTGGTTTGTCTGGGTCGACAGGGCTTAATTTCATAAGTTTGTCCAGACGCAAGTGTACCATTTCCAATGACTTTTTTAGTTCTTCTGTCCAGATAACTGGCTGGCTGTTCGTTCCAATACTTTCTTTTCTTAGTTTCGACAGTAGTATAGCTTGGTGAGGGATGTGGTCAGCAATATATGCAGCAATTCCGAGGAAACTTTTCAGCATTCTTTTAGTTTTGATTGTCTCAGGGTTCAGGGATCTTAAATCCTTAACTGCATGTGGTGAAGCCAAAATATTACCATCTTCGATTTTCTTTCCGAGCAAATCAATACTTGTTCCTAGCAGGCTCATTTTAGAGCCTTTAAGTTTAAAACCGGTGATTTCTAGAGTAGTTAACACTTTGTCCACCAAGTCTACGAATTCTTCTTTTGTGTCGCTAAAGAGCAAGATGTCATCCAAATACCTTCTTGTGTTATTTTTAAATTTGTACAGTATCTTCATCATAAAGTCCCTGACGACTTGTGGTGAGATAGCCCATCCCATAGGGAGGCGTCTGTAACAAAATTTTCCCATCAGGGGGTGCTCGACGACAAAATATTTCCACAAACTTCTGTGCATGTGGAAGCAATAGAACATTTGGGATATATCCATTTTCCCGATATACCCTTTTTTGCTATATCTTGCGGCAATATCCACTGTTTCTTTAATGCCATCGCTTTGGGTGGCTTTAAAGAATGTGTTTTCATTTAAATCTTTTGAGCAATCTAGCACTATACGGGCAGTCTGTGTGTTCAATACAATCTCTCCGACTTCGTTCTTTTTTCCCACCGCGAAGCAGTTTAGGATATTAGCTGCCTCCATATCATTTGGTAGAGGTATCAATATACCGTTAGCTATTTCCCCATTCATTTTGGTTATCATTGCGTCATAAATGTCTTTAGGCATTTTAGACATGTAGTTTGGGACTTTCCGGTTGCTCATCTTTCCTTCAATTTTCCCGTGTACTAAGTACCTAGGGTCTGTTACCGAACCCACAATGCCGTTGAACATATTTTCGTGTTTTAATATAACAGTTTTTAATTCGTTGATAATGTCGACATCCTCGGGGCGCCTCATATTGGTTACTTCGGAAAGTGGGTCAATTTTGACATCACCCACTGTATTTTCTTCTTGAAATTTCTTTTTCAGGGTTTCGATTTCGTGCCAAAAGGTTGGGATTGAGTCAGGATTTCTCCATAATTCGTCTTTAGTTTTTATCTCAATCTTGTCTTCTTCGTCGCTATAGTGTACATGTAGGGACCCGTCATCTGAGTCGTTGCCGTCTCCTTCGATAGTCTGAAAACTTTCTACCAGCTGGCTCATTTTTTCGTTTGCTGTGATGGAATCTATTGGGTTAATTTTATTTTTCCCAAATTGTAATAACGGCGGTTTTACTTCGCAATCGCAATTCCAGCAATTATCTACTAGGTCAGATGCCCCAAAAAGCATCGTGTCCACTGGTCCTACTTTTGTGACTACACAGTTGTTAACTGTCAGGGTGTATTGTTTTAGTTTAAGCACGAAACTCGCCTTATACTGGCACAACTGAATTACTCCACCCGCTGCCGACCTTGCTGGTCTAACCAGCTGGGGTGTCTTTCGAACCTCCTGCATTATATTCAACATTTTTTCGTGGATCAACGAACTTGTCGCCCCTGTGTCTAAAATGACTGTAAGTTCATGGGGAATGTTCATTTTTGAGTCTTTTATTTGTACTTGAATGCCTGTGCGAAAAATGTTAGGCGTGAGGTTTTGTAGGTAGTTATTTATTTCGTATGCGTTCACAAAGTGGAAATTCAGATTATTACAGTATAGTTCTTCTTTGTTGACTTTATCGATCGTTTTCTGCATTATTCTGAATTTTGTTTTATAATTTTTCATTTTACACCAAATGTTTTTCAATTTACCTTCTATAAAATTGATTCCATCGGTGTTTTCTTCTGTTGCGGCTTGAGTGTCTTCACCTTCATCACTATCACCTTCTTCTCGGTCATTTTCGTTTAATACATTTATGAATTCGGTTACGACCTGGTTCATTTGTTCAGCAGAGAAATACGATCTAGATTTGCTTTGTTTCTGGAAATCGTCTGCTTTTTTCCAGAAGCCATCTCGTTTCTTCGCCCAGTTCTTGTTGGAGTAAGGCTTTTTTATTTGGTTACTTGCCTTTTGTGGCCGATCTTTGTTATTTCTTTCGTACGGTTTCTTTGGCCATTTTCTTTGGCTTTGAATTTTATTAAAATTTTTGACAAATTTACCGCCTTTCTTAACAAACGGCCCTGCCATTTTCCCGTTGAAGTTCTTTCTGAATTTCTCCGGAACGTTGTTGAATCTGAAGAAATGTTCTGTTTCATCGGTTTCATCTTCAAACTGAAAGTACACCTCATCTTTTCCCTCTGCTGGTTCAATTTCGTTCATGGTGTACGTTTTTTCGGTTTCTTTGGATTGGTGGGCTTGGATCAGAGCTAGGTCTTTTCCATATCTCTGTCCCGGGTTTTCCTTGTCAAGGTTGAAGCACATGTCCCACGTTTCCATCTGGAAATCTATCGTCGATTTATCTTTCTCGTTCATTATGCGGTAGAAATATTTTTTCTCGGATAAAAAATCCTCGATAGTTATTTCATCTACCAGCTTGTCCTTTCTTTTCGCAATGTCATACATTATTTTTTCGTACCACTCGTGAGTTTCCGAGGAGCTAATAATGTTTATGATCAAAATGTTCATGAGCGGTGACATTTTGTCCATTCCTGAGAATAAAATGTTTTCCCCCTCATTTTCGTCGAGTTTTATTCTCGAGTAATTTTTGAAAAACGGAGCTAATGCCTCGCGCAAGTTCGTAGCCAAACTCTGTTTGCGCATTCCGAGTCGTACCAATGTTGGTACACTTTTGAACAAACTGAATAATTTTAATAGACTAGGCTGTTTTTCCATACAGTCTTTCATGTCTAAATACATGCTCTTAACCGCTGTCCAATTATTGATGGAACCCCTATTGAACTGTCTTTTTACTTGCTCACTAAACGCTGTAGACAGAATCTTTGAGACGTGTGTCAAGGTCTCCCTTCGTTCTTCGACTTTCTCGAAAAAGGCTTCATAGTCAACGCTCGATTTTTCCCCCAAAAAATATTCTATAAACCGATCTTTGGTTTTTTCGATACTTTCAGTGGGCCTGGTGGTCGACCCTACGATCCAGACAAATTTTTTGTCTATTTTATCTGATTCTCCGAACATTTTTTGATTGGCTAAAAGTTCTCGAGCGAGTCCGACGCCTTTTGGTTCATACATTATTTTCACTGATTTCAAATCGTGAATGACTGTCGCTTCGTATCGGCCTTCGGCCGCGAATTCTGAAAACTGTTTCAGTGATTCAGGTTGACCCAGCGTGGGGTCGTCGTGGGGCATCCCGTTATAGCGTCCGAAATTAGCGGGACACCATTTAAAGGGCATTTTCCCCCATTTGTGGTTGTACTCAATTTTATTTTTTAAAAGTTCGTTAAAAACGTCTTTTTCACATTTGAGCAACCATCCCATCATATCGTTGTAGTTACCCAACGCGAGTCTGTTTGACTCGAGCATATACATGCCCTTTTTGTTGTAACCGGCGGACTGGATACCGCCATTGTGACTCATTGGTTGGGCCCATGATGATGGTGTGTAACCGTTCATGGCTATGTTTTAGAATTGGTGAATTTACTTTGGTAAATTTGCAGACTTAGTTGTTTCTTTTGAAAAGAAAAAAAAATTTTGTCTGATAGACAATCAGAATAAAACAAAACTTTTGTCTGGTAGACGAGAATTTGTTTAAAACGAATATCCAAGGTAAAAACCTGATATTTTCAGTGTAGATCTCCAAGTAAAAACCTGAGATAATATTTTGAACTTGAGGTAAAGACCTCAAGGCGTTTTAGTACAAAATTTGAGACTTGAGTTCGGTTCTTACTTCATGACACCACGCAAAAGAGTGCCACAAAACTGTAC
>SCLH01001018.1:57043-107543 GCA_004367855.1 Oikopleura vanhoeffeni | reverse complement strand
CTTTGACCCTGCGTATTATATAACTAGCTGTTGGTTAAGTTCGCACAGATTTATTACAGTAAAGGGAGGCAAGTGCAAAAGGCAGGTTGGCAGGTATTTGCTTCGCAGCGAACGGTACGGCACAGGAAATCCAGGGTTGGCGTCCAGTCCAGACCGATCCCTCCTTGCTGACAGATATTGACTTGAACCTCGTGGTTTGTGGCACCAATCCCAAAACAAAGCCTAAACAATATGGATTAGTCTTTGCTGTTTATAACCGGTCAGGGGTCCCTTCCAGAGCCCTGACCTTAACCTAAAAAGGCTTCCTAAAATGTGTCCCGATCTCTGGCTCTATTTTATCCCGATCCCTGAATTACTTACCAGCTCCAAAATAGGGCTATATTTGCAGAATGAGAGGTTGGCTCTCCCTTCGTGGAAAATGTGGCTCGAGTGACTCGTGTTACGTTTACTACACGTGGCGCTTGAGGGTAAGTGTTAATAGCGTGGGTAGTTTGTACGTGACGTNAGTCCATTCCAATCGGTCCATCCCAAAATAGTTGTTTTTTTTATAAAATTTGGGTTGATTACCGAATTGGTTTCTTAGCCAATCAGCGAAAGACCTGATTCACCACCAAAAATTTTCAGCCAATCAGCGTCGACCGCGGAAATATTCGCGAAATATTTTAGTTTTCAAAAAATCCACCCCCAGAGAATGGTATCGGAATAATTTTGGGGAAAATTTTTCCGAAATTTTTTTGATAGTACTGTCACAATGAGACTACAGCGGACATTTAAAAAGTAATTAAAACCCAAAGCGAGCAAGTTTTAAAATATTTTAGGAGATTTTATTTGAAAAAAGATGATTTTTACCATAAAATAATGAAAATATGAAATAAGTTCTTTGAAAAAGTTTTATCGCCGTATTTAACTCCATCTTATCCAGAAAGAATTTCATTGATATCTTCAAATTAATTTTCAAAGATTTTCGACCTGGGACAGCCTATTTTGGACATCTTATTTTTAAACAAAAATTTATAAACATATTAAGGGAGTACTGGTCGCATTTTAAGGCCAAAAACAGGGTTTTCAAAAACAGGCATTTTGACAGATTTGCATTTTTTCAATTTTTTTGTCTTGATGGGAAACTTTTTGCCACTTCTAAATTTACGAATAAAAACTTTTTTGAACACAAGTTGCTACTTTTCAGCTTACTTTGTATAACTGAAGTTTTTTCAGATGATTATTTTTACTTTATAAATCGTCTTTTGAAAAAACACTCAAAAAACGCGCGTTTGTAAGTTACATATCTAAATAACAGTAAAATGTATTATCTATTTCTTATTAATTAGACTCTAAAATACGGTCTTGTCGACCGTTGAAAATTTATTAAGTTTAAATTCATACGATTTTTAAGTCAAAATTTAAAATTTAAATTTTTGAAAAAAAGTCGAAAAAAAAAATTTTTGCACATCAAAAGAAATATTTTTTTTCATGAGTTATCTGAAATAAATTTAAAACCGTCGACAAGTCGGCTTACCAATCGAGCAAGTCTCGGTGAAATAAATTTTTACAATTCTTGACTAAGATGGCTTAACTTTATTTCGCGCAAACCGTATTTTCGGTCAAAAAAGTATGATTCAGAGTATAATCAAGAGCGAAGAAACAAAACAAAGGCATATTTAAATATAGTCAAAGTAGCCATTCTCAATATTTTTAGCTAAGGATTCCAAAAAAATAAGAAATTAGAAAGAATTGAAAATTTTTGAACAAGAAAGGAGAAAAAATTTTCAAAATATTTCTACTTATTTTTGACCAAAAATCACTAAACCATGTCAAATGGTTTTTCAGAGAGCATATAAAAAATATGTGGTCACCAAGTCGAAAAGTCAAAGAAGCCATTTTGTAGAGTTTTTTTTGTTGATGGTGAAGGAGTGTGGTCATACAAAAAAATTTTGGCAAATTTTTTTTAGCAAGTTGAAGGCTAGTTCTACAAACTGGCTAATGAATAATATCCTTGAAGCCGTGTTTCGGTAATATTTTATTGAAAATATGTCAATTTAGGGACCGAGATACCCTTAAAACAACTATTGAAAAAAAAATTTGAACGAATAATAAGGCATTTTTTTATTATGTTTGGAACTTTTATCCAAAATTTTCTCATAATTTCTCGAATTCGAAAAGTTAAATGCAAACTCACATTTTTCTTAAAAAACCAAAATGCAAAAATTCGCTAGTTACAAAAGTTGCCTCGATTATGAATCATCACTTTGAATCATCACTTCCGAAAAAGATATTGGGAAGAATATATCAATCCAGTGAAAAGTTTTTCATCAAGAGCCCATTAATGGCCATATATCGGTTTCTGTCAAAATGCACCGAGGCCCTTTAGAATATTTTCGGAAAATTTCCATTGATAAAGTTGCCTATTTAAGGTATTGTGACCCTGTTCAAGCTGGGATTCTCGACAATTATGATTCAATGATGCCTTACTTCACAAAACAATTATTTAACAATACTCCCGGAATGCTTGGAATTTTTATTTCCGGAGCTTACAGTGCAACTTTGTCTACAATTTCATCTGGACTGAATTCTTGTGTAACTGTTCTATTTAAGGTAAATATTTTCGAATATAAATCATGGATTGAAAAACAAAATGAGATCTGTATATTTTTATGTGAAACCTTTTTGGAAATTATTAATTTGGGTCATTTTAATAATCAGCTAACAAAACTCAAAATAAGTTAATTTTCGAAAAAAACTCACTTATTTGACGCTTATAGGTTGAAAATTTTCAAATGCGAGCAATTTTTTGTTCAGTGAATTATCAGCTTTCGTCTGCCGGTACATTCAATTAAATCTAATGACTAAAGCTAATTTTCTTGAATCTGAACACAAAAATTAAGATTTTACTTCCTCCAAAAAATATCAAACATATTAAGCTTTCATATTATAAAGCTTTTCTTTGTTTATGAAGGAGCCAAATTTTATTTAATTTACTGAAATTTTTTAAAATGAAAATATTGCAAACGAAAAGCAAATACGTTGCATCTTGATTTCTACACATTGGCAAGAAAACAATTTTTGATGGGTCAGGATATTTCGTATGTTTCCAAGGGTCTTAACAAACTCGTCAAACAATTGTTTTCTTTTTTATTTCTGTAAACTTTCATCTGTATAAATTTTCCTTTAATTTTTGATCTTATCTTCTTTAAATTTTTATTCTGAAAATTTACATGAATATCCTTTTCTCAACGGAACGCCATCTCAAAAACGTTTACTTTCTCTATAGCGCGTGTTCGAATCCCACTGATGTTGTCTAAGTGATTGTCTTAGTGATTGCTTGAGTGATTACACACCGACCAAATTCAGCGGTCCCAATATCAAGCATCCTGGTCTATAATCATACTCAAGACAATCAGTAAGACAACATAAGTGGGATTCGACCACGCGCTATCGAGATAGTAAACTTTTTTGAGATGGAGTTCCGTTGGGAAAAGGATATGGAATAAAATATCCGAAACGTCGTAAATTACTATTTTATAATTTCATTCTTATGTTAAGTCGATAATTCAAAGAAAAAATTCTGACAGAAAATCAAAAAACTATCAGCGAATTGCAATGGGAATTATTGGCGCTTGTATGATTGGTGGTTCATATTCGTATATATATATGAATGAAACCGTTATCACGATAGCTTTGGTTTTAGTCGATGGCTTTGCTGCAGTTTTGGCTTCAGCATTTTTTTATTCTATGTTGATGCCAAAAATGAATGTCAAAGGAATATTTGCAGGTTATTTTGGTGGATGTATTGCACAAATTTTAAGTTAGTTTTAATTGAATGAATTATTTTTTCTATCGAAATTTTTTTTTTGTTTCGATTTAACAGCCATTTTGAGTTGTGAGAGATGTCCTATTTCCAACCAGAGTGAATATTGGAAATGAGAGTGATCTCTATAGCGCGTGTTCGAATCCTACTAGTGTCGTCTTGGTGATTTCTTAGTAATAAAGCACCAATCAACTTTGGCGATCCCTAAATCAAGCACTCTTGCCTATTATCATACCCAAGACAATCTCTAAGATAATATTAGTTGGATTCAAACACGCACTATAGAGATTACTCTCATTTTCAAGATCCACTTTGGTCGGAAAGAAATATATACTAAGTAGGTTAACATCAAAGAAAAATTGCTTATTGAACGCGAAAGAATATTCGAAATTAAGGAGGTTGTAGGTCTCTTCAAATCCAATCTGTGAAATTTTGAAACGCCTAATACGGTATAGCCTACGTACTAGCCTATACGGTATAGCTATCCGTATAGGCTATCGTATACAGCCTGAGTTTTTTTTAATTGGGCCATTTTTTCACCGGTCGGCTAGACAGCGTTTGACCGGTGAAAAAAATGGCCCGAAACAACAAAGGCAAAATTGGGCCATTTTTTCACCGGTAAAAAAATGGCCAATTTTGCTGGAACATTGAAAAATCGTTCTAGTATTTGAATAAAATATTATTTTATGAAATAATATTTTAATTTATTATTAACTGAGAGACATGAGTGGAAAAATAACTTTGAAAATGGTCGCGAGACAATCTAACCAAAAAAAATACAACTTACTCAAGAAGATGTTCAAACAATACACGAATATAGCTTGGGTTTTGCGCAAAATATTATTCAAGTAATTTTCAGTTTTATATACTAATTATTCATGTCCAACCCTAACTTAAGCAAGAAATTTAGAGAAAAGTAAATAAAAAAACTCACGTAATGAAAGCTATTAAGGAGGTGGCAGCGATCCGGCAGATTGAAACATTTTATACTAACTAATTATTTTCGTAAGTCAATTGACTCGAGTCGATGCCACCTCTTTTAAGTCGTTTATAAGAACAAAATTTTTAAGCTAAAAAAACAATCTCACGGAAAAGATGTTAAAAACTGCTAAATAAATTTAGAATTGACTTTTAATCTGAAAAACTTATAACAAATAAATAAAGGTTTCATTGTTGAACCTTAAAAGAAATGCTCGTTCCTGATTGGTTCAAATTAATTGAATCACAATTAGGAGATTTTTTCCGAAAATGTTCTATGTTGACAATTAAAGAAATACTAGTTTCTGATTGGTTCAAATTAATTAAATCAAAATTGGGCTATTTTTCCACCGGTGAAAAAAATGCCCAAAAAGTCACGTGTTACCAATGAGTCATATGTTATGCCCAATTTTGACGGTAATCAATCTCCCTGTCTAGCCGACCGGTGAAAAAATGGCCCAATTAAAAAAACTCAGGCTGTAGGCGTTTCAAAATTTCACAGATTGGATTGAAGAGCCTACAACCTCCTAATTCGAATATGTCTTTCCGCGTTCAATAAGCAATTTTTCTTTGATATACCGTATAGGCTATACCGTATAGGCTATGACTTAATTCACATATGTAAACAATAAAGTAACATATCATGGAATTTCATAACCTTGAGTGGTTATTAACTAATACTGATGACATTGTTATCTGCCTTAACCATCTGGTTAGACGAGCTGAAGGGGGTCGGTGCATTTTGACAGATTTGCACTTTTTCAATTTGTTTTCTCTTGATGGGAAACTTTTTGCTACTTTGAAATTTTCGGGTGAACATTTTTTCGAACGGAAGTTGCCACTTTTGAGCTCATTTTGTTTAATCAGATTTTTTTCAGATCGATTATTTTTACTTTATAAATTGTCCTTTGAAAAAACACTCAAACAACGCGCGTTAGCTATAGAAGGTGTCTAAATTACAGTAAAATTTATTTACCATTTTTTATTTATTAAAAGACTTAAAAAACGGTCTCGACCACTGTTGAAAATTGATTTTATTTCAATTGATACGATTTTAATGTAAAAATCGAAAATTTAAATTTTTGAAAAAAAATAAAAATAACAAAATTTTAGTTTATCGAAGAAAAAATTTTTTTCATGAGTTTAATTTATTCAATTTTACACAGTGGATGGGTTGGCTTAACAATTTGGCAAGTTTGAGAGCGATAAAAAANNNNTTTGAAAAAGTATGATTCAGAGTATAAACAAGAGCGAAGAAACAAAACTAGGACAAATTTGATTAAAGTTTAAGTGAGCATTCTCAATATTTTTAGCTGATGATTCCAGAAAAATTAGTTTGAACAAGAAATGTGGAAAATTTTCAAAATATTTCCTATTAATTTTGACCGAAAATCACAAAACCATGTCATATATTATTTTTCAAATAGCATATAAAAATTATGTGGTCACCTACGCAAAAAGCGGAAGTGGCTATTTTAAAGAGTTGTTTTCGTTGATTTGAAACAAAAACTGTTAAAAAAATTTGAGCAAAAAATAAGGCATTTTTTTATAATGTTCGAAACTTTTTTAAAAAATTTCTGATAATTTGTCGAATTCGAAGAATTTAATTTGAACTCAAAATTTTTTAAAAAAGCAATAATTTGAAAATTCTGTAGTTACAAAAGTTGTCTGGATTATGAAACATTAGTAATGTTACATTACTTAGATGGTATATTGAGAAGAATATATACACCCAGTAAAACATATTTCATCAAGAGCCCATATCCGTATCTGTCAAAATGCACCGACCCCCTTAACCAAACTACTGTTTTCTGTTTTTCACTTTTTAACCGCGTTCAATTCAAATTTTTGAGATAAAAACTTTACTATTAAATATTCTTGGCTAAGTCGGTCTCGACCCAATTGTTTTCTGGAAAAATATGGTGGTCTGTGTATATATAGAAAATATTAAGAATTATATTATATTGATATCCGAACACTTAACCAGACTGCTGTCGATCCATTTTTTCCAATTTTCTCTATTGGCGCTTCTGAGCTCGATTCGAAAAAAACTCGAAATTTGAATTTTGCCTTTTCCGAGATCGTAGAATTCTTTTGATATCATTTTTGAAATTTCCGTTGGTCTTTTTTGTATATTGTTCAATAAGATCACATTTTCTGGTCCGGCATTACCAAGAAAACTTTCCAATGTTTTTTAAAATTTTAAAGAAGATAACTGACTTTGGTGAACTTTGGTGACTTTAGTTAAACATTAATGAATCATTGATAATGATGGCTTATCATTAATGGGGTAAATTTTTATGAATCGAAAAAAAAGATAGAGACCCTACAACCATTCTGTGGTTGTAGGGTCTCTATCACATTTTTGATCAATAAAAATTGACCCCATCATTAATGTTTAACTAAGTTCTTTAGAGTCAGTTCTTCTTAAAAATTTGAAGAGAAAATTTTTAAAATTTTCTTGGTAATTAAATCAGAAAATGTGATCATATTGAACAATCTACATAAACTAACAACGAAAATTTCAAAAATGATATCAAAAGAATAGTAAGATAGTAATTCGGCTATACTGTGATTCGGCAATATAGTATTTCGGTCACGTATTTCGGTATTTGAAATGAGTCAAAAAGTTATTCGGCTATATCTCCTTAACACACTTTGGTTAGCTTTTGGTCCGAATGTGTTAAAATCACCTATTCACGCACACACTCGGACCAAAAACTAACCAAAGTGTGTTAAGGGGATATAGAAACTCGGCTACGGTAACCGAATTACTATTTTTGATCGCCAGACTCCAAAATAATAATTCAGCTATCTTTGTCAGTTAGACTGGTTGTAATTCGGCTATCTCCGTCAGACAGACTAACTGTAATTCGGCTATCTGTTTTACGACTGCACAAAGATTTTCAGGCTCGACTAATGCGTGTCTTTTAGACAAAATATAATCAAATACACTTGAGATTTAAACTGAGTTGCATATTTTTGTGAGTTTATTTATCAAAATAAATATAATTTAAATGATAAATCTTGTAAATGAGGATTTAAGGGTATGGTGCACCATAGTGGTTCTTAATTTGACATTTTACCGATGAAATATTAGCCAAACAAGGCTTCGAGGATATAATTCAGATTAGCCAGTTTGTAGAACTATCTTTCAGCTTGCGTCAGAAATGTGCCAAAATTTTTTTTTATGCTTACACTCCGTGACACATAAGCGAAACAAGAAGACATAAAGCTTAACGGAAAATCTATCTTTTCCCAGGTTTTATTATGAAAAAAATCTTAATTTTAATAAACATGTATAATTACTATTTAAAACTTCTCAGGAGCGTTTTAGTTCATAAGTGCTATATTTTTTCTGGAACATGCAAAAAACCATCGTTTTTTGGACATTACGCCTCGAAATATCTATCTCTTCCTAGGTTTTATTTGCAAATTAGCTCAAAATTTTGTAAAAGCTAGTTCAAAACAAATAAAAACTTCTCAAGTACGTTTTTTTGCAATTTCGACCCCAAAATCAAAATATGAATTTTTCAAGGTCACGTGAAAAAATTTCCGAAAAAAAATGTGCTTCCATTTTTCAAAAGACCGCTGAGGAAACACTGAAGAGAAAGTTGGCTTACGTCAACCCGATATTTTGAAGATTAAGTGGTCAAATTGACACAAATGTTATTTTAGAACATAATTTTTTCATCAAAATATTTTTCCAGTTGTAGAAAAATACTCGAAAAAATTTCGAAAATTCTCAAAAAAGTGTAATATGACACCATCTATCTGAGATGTATGTACCAATAAACTGGTACTAACTAAGTTCAATGAGGCGGTTAATTTGATTAATTTTGATAAATTATTTTTCCCCATTTTTCTTTAAATATTTGTGCTCAGTTTGATCTATCTAAGAACTCAATTGAATGAGTCGTTCTCAAAAGCCGAATTACAGTATGTGTTTTTTTTGGAGGAAAAGAATATCAAGTTTTCGGGAGAATCGTCTATATTTTGGGGAGAATTCTCCCAAATTGTTTACTTTTTGTTCCCCCGAATAAAAAACATATACTGTTTATAGAAATTTTGGCTGAAAAAGTGGCACAAAATGACCATAGCAACCCGTTATCGATATAGTATTTTCTTGACAGTTGATAGGGTTGCCGTTTTTATTCCGAATATACATGTATCAACTATTGAAAATTGTAAAAGTTTTCAATTGAATAATTTTTCACATTTAATAACTCTGTAAAGTTTATGCGGGACATTTTTCATGCCACGACCAAGCTACTTAGCCAATGTGACAGATAGAGATACGAGTCAATGTTCAAATTTTACTGGAAATTTTCTACCGGGAATCAAAGAAGTTGTTATAGACGATCCAGCATGGAAATATATTTTTTGGGTTTCACCAGTATATCAGGTACGAAAAAATTATAATTGTTTTCTGAGAAAAATAATATCCCTTGCATTTTTCATATTATGATGATCAATCTTTATATTTCCCGTATCATCAAAAATAAATTCGGGATAATTTGATAATTTGTCAACTTGAACAAGAGTTTCTTCGAACGAATAGTTAAACTTCTTTTTAAAGTTAGGTTGTAGTTTTTGTGAAAGTGTTGACTTGTCAGACGTTTTTAAAAAATTTTATGTGAAAAAAATAGCTTCATTTTCATAGCAAAGCCAAATACCTTTTATAAATTTTTTTTAATTTGTTTTTGACAAAACGCTTAACTTATCACATTTTGAGAGTCAAAATATAAATTGGTCTTAAAATGCACTTATTTAAAAAAAAATATATAAGTTTGGCATCAGAGCTCGAATAAAAAGTTATTTTGGATCCAATTTGATTATCCAGAAAAAAGTTTTTTATTACGAGAAAGATTATTGTAAATCACCGTTGTACTGCCTTGACGAACCGGTCGTCACTCAAATACGGCGCAAACGGCTGTAAAAACGTTACCCAATCACAGAGCAGTATTTGAAAAATTCGCTCGGGCAAAATTTTTTTTTTCGAGAGTNGATAACCCTACTTTATTTTCTACTTCAATTTATTATAGGAATTTTAATGTTTCCTGTTCACCTCCAAAAAAAGCACCGTGCTACCCTCACGGACAATTTTGCGACAAATATCTTTACCAAAATGTAATAAAGAGATATGTGTCTTAGCATCGATCTCAATAAGCCCACTCAAAATTAATTTAATCGGTCTGATTTTAAAAAAGAACCGTTTGCCTACAAAACTTCAGAAGAAACCTATTTAAACGCATTATTACATAAAAAAATGAACCAACGTCTAGAAGAGCAAAATTAAGCAAAAACTTCTGGCAATCTTCTCAAGAAATTTCGAACTGACCGTATCAATTCGAAAAGAGTAACGAAATATTTCCCGTGATCCACTTTTTAATAACCGTAACGCAACCCTTGGTCAATTATTAACACTAAGGCATATAATACCAACATAAGTAGTTGTAAAATTTTAAGTCCGAGGACTTTTGCTTGGTTTTGCTCCGGTTCATTTGCAGCATTTTATAATTTGATCTTATCAGTAATCAAGGCAGAAATTGTGACTCCCAGTAGCTCCGATTTCACTTTTTGGCGCCCTCTGGTGAGAAAACAAAAAATTAGAGTCGCGAGACCACCACCAATCTTTCCATTATGTTATATTAAGCATATCAATTTTATCAATTTTTCAATTATATATCAATTTTTCGGCTACAATTATTTCTTGGGACACTACCTACAGTGTCATACGGTGGTCCACACGGTGTGTTATGACATGTCAGGGACTGTTAGTTTTAAATATTTTTTAATTATAGCCTATATTTTGTTTTGTTATGTTCACGCTATTTGCTATCCCAACTGCTTTGCTGACTTACAAGCCTCGAGAGTTTGAAGTGAATGATAAATTCCATGTGCCATTGTTTCAGGAAAAATTTTGGCCAGAATCGATCCGAAATTATTTCAAAATTCAAAATGAGGCCAAAGAGGAAAAAATGAACATAGACTTTACCACGTCGTCATATTCGGATAAATCGCTGATTAACGGAGAAAAAGGTTTCTGAGAAGACAAACTGTCCATTATAATTATTCTTAAATACTTAAATTATTTAACTCTTTGAACGATAAATCACCTTTTAACCTGCACATCACTGTTTTTCAACATAGATCGCAAAAATAATACATTTTTGTATTTTTCTCTGACCTAATTTTTTCGAAAATTTTGAAATTTTCGAACATTTTTTTTGGTCTTTGAAAAATTCTGAACAAAATGTACTTTTTTCATTTTTTCATATCTATCATAGATTTCCAATGCTCAAAATCGATAATAGCCTTAATGTGTATCTTTTTTGCTTAACCCTTGTGAGCATATAAAAAATGTTCCGCCAAGGCACCAGAGCCACAATTGTGGCTCTACTTTGAATGTTGTGTACAGAAAGCTTAAGGTAGGTGGAATTTCAATTTTTTCTGCATAAGGAAGATGATAGGTAATATTTTTGCATCCGAAATTTTATATTCGTAGATTTTAATTTTTTTCTAGAAAACATAGTGAGAAAATCAAGGTATACCATTCACGTGATACACGGTCCACAATGTCTTCACAAGTACCTTTCTGTCGGTAACGATGCAAAGTATCTGGCCTACGTCAAGTTGTCCGTTTTGATTTCTATCTCATAATCAAAAGTAATTTATAAATAAGTCAAAAATTTGATGGAAAAATCATGATTTTGATAAAGAATGTTATTTTTCCCTTAAAGCAGTAATTACCAACTTTTTTTTTTTTTTTTTCTATTATTTTCAAGTAAATATGATAATGAAGTACAACTGTTGACAATTTTTGATTGCTTAAATTCAATTTTATAATAATTTAATTTTTCCATCAGATACTTGGAGTTGAAAATTTAGAAATTTCACTTCCGAAAAAAAGTATCTGCCCCTAGATACCAATATATTTTTGTTTTAACTGTTATGCATGTACTAAACACTTTCCTAAAAACTGGCTAATCTCACATTTGTATTTTATGTCTAGTTCCGAAATAATATTTTTTTCGGAAGTGAAACATAGGCGAAAAATCCTAATAAATCAACTCTCCGTAATACTGGAACAAACATTCGGAAAAAAATTCAATTATTTTTCGAAAACCCAATCAAAATTCTTTATAATGTGTTCGAAAGAAAAGATTCTACGATCTCGTTTTTGCCTTTTTTAAATGATTTTAGGTATGCTCGAGCCACAATTGTGGCTCTGTGAGCACAAGGGTTAAAAAGTCAATTTTAGAGAAATTGTTATCTTCTAATTCACACTTGTTTCTGCTGCAGAAAGCATGATTGTTCAAGGTAGTTGAAATTACAAAATTGCATAAGGGAGTTGAAAGGTTTTATTTGCATCCGACATCTCAAATTCTAGAATTTCGATTTTGAGTTCTAGAAAATATAGTGATAAAAACCAGGTGAAGCATACCATAAGTGCATACAAGCTCACAGTTGTCTAGACAAAATATATTGGAATCGATGCACAAGAACATGGCCTACGACAATGTTCTTTTCGATTAGATCTTTAAATCATAAATCAAAATTAATTTTTAAGTTACTTTAAATTTTGATGAAAAAGTCACGATTTTCTATAAAAAATAACTATTTCCAGATAAAAGCAGATTATTACACAATTGTACAATTTTTTTTATCATTTTCAGGTTAATACAGTTATAAAAATACTGTTGAAATCAGGGGTCGGCAGCAGGGGTCGGCACATCTGAAAATTTTTTTGGATCGGATCGGGATCGGATCGGTCGCCTTTTGAAAAAATTGGATCGGATCGGAAACCGATCTGATCCCGATCCGATCCACCGATCCGATTCCGATCCGATCCAATTGTGCCGACCCCTGGTCGGCAGAACTTGATCGAATTGGATTGGATCGACTTTTTCTGATCCGATTCAATCCGATCAAGTTTTTGAAACTCCTCAATCCAATCAGGTCAATCCGATCAAGTTTTTAAAACTCCTCAATCTGATCAGGGCAATCCGATCAGGTTTTTTCAAGTTAGTCTGCCGACCCCTGGTTGAAATAATGACGTTATTTCAAATGTTAACTTTTTTTTGAACTTGATTTATTTTTCCGAAAATGCTAATATCGCGGAATTCCTCAATATCGTCATTTTTGGCTATATCAGATATAACGTATCACTTCTGGTTTCGACGCCACTTGAAACTCAGGCGGTATCTTAATCAAACATTTCTCAAAAAACTTATGTATCGATTCTGAGCTCGCCATTTCAAATAAAAGTGTCTAAATTGCAACAGACCTCAGCATTTTTTTCAATGATACCCCTGAGAAAAATATTTGTAGTAAAACTACAACTTGTGAATTTGAACAATGATTGATAAACCATATTTAAAAAGATTATAGTCCGCATTTAACCGGTGTTCAAAACGACTTTCACATTTTTAAGCGTGTTCATTTTTGGAAGTAAAGCAACCGTATTTGACGGTTAATTTCATGTTACAGTATTTACTCGATAATTTTATCTGACGGTTATTATCCAGGTGAAGTGGATTGAAAGTTGCATATTGATAGATCAAGGACTAACGCGTTCTTTGAATGGATTTCTGTTACTCAAAAAGACACGTAATATATCTATTACCGTACTTGCTGGGGCCTTTAATAGAGTCGTTTTCAAAAAGAGGCATAAAGGGCCTTTATGCCACTTTTTGAAAACGACTCATCCTATTTAGTTTCTAGATAGATTACTGAAATTGTTTAATTATCAGTTTTTGTAAAAAAATTGGAAACTATGGTCTGATTTGGACCATTTTTTGTTAATTTATTTTTCTCTCAATATTTGTGCTCACTTTGAGCTATCTGAGAACTCAATCGGATGAGTCGTTTTCAAAATCCGAATTAAATTAAAATGTTTGCTGAAAAAGTTGCATAAAAGCCCCAGAAAGTTCAGTAATAGATATGGCATGCCATGGCAGGGGTTTTACATATATTTTTTGCAAAATATTTGTACACAAAAAAATTTTTGACAAACAAAATTTTGAACAAAATTTTTCTCGAAAAATAGTTCATATAAAAAAATTGCAAAGAAGAAATTCTATAAAAAAACAGCATTTTTTATATCAATCATTTTCAACGTACTTATTACAATCTACGCCCTCGCCTTATACACGTGTCGGTGGTCACTCATAGTGGAAAAAAATTTAGATAACTTTTTTCGACCTGATTTATTTTTCTGTTCTCTTTCATTACCTGAAGACGAATACAAATTCGAAACATGTTGTAAAATACTATTTTTAATAGCAAATAAATAATATAAATTTAGATAAGACTCTAACTAAGCTGTACAAAAAACATTTATTTTAAGCTTAACAAAAAAAATCAGTCAAGTTTCAAAAAAGGTCATTGATAATCTATCAAGTAACATTTTTGTACAAAAAAATTGGTCATGAGTAAAATGATAACATTTTTTGAGAAAAAAATACAACAATTAAAAACTTTTTTGTTGAAATTTGACCTCACTTGTGGAACAGTGTTTTGAAACACCTAGATGAAATTAAATACGCCTAAAATAGCCCTTATTGTTAATAATACTTTTTAAGACATAAACCAATTACGTATTGGTCAGCCAATGCAGTATTCAAATGCAATAATGAATTTTTTGCACTCCTGAAATTCAGTATTTTACTAGTATGATATGTACATACAACATGATTCAAATAGTTTGAAACGCCTATTTTACGCTTTCCTAGTCTGGCCAATGAGCAGGCTTTAAAGCCGTGAATTTCAGCCATTTGACCAATCAGGAGCAAGGGCGTAAAAAAAGCGTTTCAAACTATTTGATTCAGGGGGTATGCGCATACATGTACTTAATTTTACTTTTTATTAAATATAATTAATAAAAAACGTATTTCGTTAGAAAAATTTAAAAACTCTTCAGTGAACATTTTCTCATAAATTTTTTTTATCAACTTAAGAAAAATGTTTCAAAAAAATTTTCTGAAAAAATTGTACGGTATAAGTATCGTACGGTTAATTTCATTTCATATTATTGACTCGCTATTTTGTTCTGACGGTTATTATCCAGGTGAAGTGGATTGAAATTTGCATTTTGATAGAGCACAGATTAGCTCGTACTTTGAATGGATTTCTGTCACTCAAAGAGACACGTACATGTAATAAATGTAGCTTTTTTATCTTACAAAATTCTATAAACGGCAGGTTTCAAGTTATAAACAAGCCTGAAGAAAAGTCAAAAACCGATTTACATTTCCTGACCCGAGCTGAATTTTTCAGTTTATCGCGGGTTAGAGTTAGAAAATATAAAGAATATTTTGTTATCAAAAAAACGGTAAAATCGATTTATACCGGTCAAAGAACCTGTTTTTGAAATTGATTTTTACGACGTTGTAAATTTTCTCAAAATTCAGCCTCGATGGCAAATTGTTTGATAAGCAATGATACTATATTTTGAACTTAATTTGGTCTCGTGTCTTTTTTCCCGCATTTTTTATTGCTCTTTTTAAAAACTTGGGTTTATTGAAATGTATCAGATCATGGTCAAACGATAGGTAATCTGAAAATGTTTTCGATCTCAAATATTGAATATACTGTTTATTCAATATTTGAGATCGAAAACCAAAAAAACAAAATACGGTCCAAATTAAACCTTCTAGAATTCCAATAAATCTGAAATTTTCGAATTTTATCTTTTATTATTATTGTATTATACTTAAGTACTTAGTATTTAATTTTATTATTATATCATATACAATGTATTATACAATATATTATACATAATTGACTTCTGAGACTTTTGTGGTAAGAGAAATTGGACAAAAATTGACTTTTGACAAATATCACATTAACTCGAGTACAGGGGGACGCCCAATATCCCCGAAATTTTTTTACAAAATATTTGCACGGGAAGTATTTTAGCTAAAAATCGTGAAGTTGCGTAGTTTTTTTTTTTTGCGATTTCGGAAAATTCGACGATATTGAACCGGCCATAATGGGCCTCCCCATGTAATAGACAAAAGAAGTGAGATAAAAATTTGAAAGAATTTAAAAAAATTTAAAAAAAGTCAAAAGTAAGCATGTTTTAATAAAATAATAAGGTTGAAAACACAGTCGTTTGAAATTCTAAAACTGCTTACTTGAAATTTTTCAACCCTAAAGCTTAAGAGGGTTCTGTTCGCTTAAATTGACTTTTCTGGATGAGAAATCAGCCTAACAGTGAAACTATAGGGCTATAAAGATTAGCCATGTTGTAGATCTACCCAGGGTAGACTACCCTTAATTTTGTTATCACCCCGGGTCATTTTGGAGCATTTGTGATGTCCCTAAGGTCTCAGAAAACCAGCGACCAGTACCCACTTAAGGGGGTAGCGGTTGCACTTTTTTGAGGGTACTGTTGGGTGTAAAAATAGCACGAGATTGCTAGGGAACACTCAGAAAGCATAAACTTATTAATAAAAACAAAAAAATCCGAAAAAAAGTTCGAAATTTTCATTTTTTTCAGAATTTTTTTGGAAAACATTGAAACTCACTTTTCGACCAAAAAACTCAAAATATCAAAAAGCTGTTAGCAGATTTTTTGATCAGTGAACCTCAAGCTTTAATTTGGTGGTAATTTTGACTTGATACGACGTTTTCATTTTGCAAGATTTCACTTCCAGTTTACTAAAATGCGATTTTCTAGAATTCAACCAAAACATTTTAAAATTCTGCACCATCATAAATTATGATTCATAATAACAAAAACATATTTCTCCATCTTTTCTCCTAAATTTATACTGCATTCTGAAATGTAACCTAGGAGGAGATAGATTTTGAATAGCAAAAATCTTGAAATTAGGCGGTTTTTCGCAGTTTTAGAAAAAACAAGTCGGAAATTTAAAAAATCCCACCATCATATTACCACCATAAGTGTTTCCGTGGTTCAATACCAAGTTTGAGTGAAATCGTATGCAAGCTCTAGGAAAGAAGATAGATTTTGAAATTTTGATTAGGTTTCTAGAATTCGCTGCATGGTGTCCACAGGATCGGCCAAAATTATTCTGATAATTTTTTTGTAGATTAAGGATAAATCTACCAAATGGCTATTCTGAAAAGTTCCGAAGCAGTTTAGTATTCTGGTAAAGTCGAGTACAAAAGTACATTTTGCGACCGCTACCCCCTTAAGGTGGTTGTTGGTCTGAAATATTGCTTACTGCTAGGAATTTGAAATGGATATAACTTTCTTAATATTGCGGGAGTGAAGACATTTAAATATGCATGTAAATTCAAACCATGAAGATAGCTGGTTATAAAAATTTAATTTTTTCTGATTATGGAGAATTTTTGTTTTCATCATTTTTTAGGAGATGTTGACCGAAACCTACAAAAACGCGGCATTCTTGACGTTCAACTGGGGTACAACCCCTGAAAATTGCATCACATTGTATACAGTATGTGAAAGTTTTATCTTGATGAAAACAAAAATCAAGCATTTATAAACAAGCACCAAATTTCATTGGCGGTCAACAATTTACTACTTTTTTATGTTCAATTGAACCTTGACGAGCAGGCGGATCAAATATGGTGATAATTATTTCGAAAAATTTGTCATTTAATAAACAAAAGCCACTTCGAATTGCTTGCAAATTTGACACAACGAGCACGCACAATCCCCTGAAAAGTAACTGGTTATCTGCATTCCTCAAAATTAAGTTTTTTGATAAACAGTCTCCTAGAAAATGCTGAAACCCCTTTTTTCAATGAGGGAAAGAAAACCTTAATTTATCAGGAATTCTTCCTAGATATACATATGAATCTGCTTACATCTCTTGATTTTTGTTATGATAGATCTCTAAACCCCTTCCTACTTTGAAGACTACTTTCGATAGTTTGTATGTTCCAAGTTTTTCAGTATCCGGCCTTCTAGGTTCAATACACGAATTTGAGTCAAACATTGTCAAAGAGAAGCCAAATACATACTTCCAAAACCACATATCTTAACAAAATAAATAATAAGTTTGCATTTTTTATTCGAGCTTTTTTCGAATATCTTGTGTGATTCGATAAAATTAAGACGGTGGAATTCAGATTTATTCAAATTGGAAAAAAAGGAGCAAAAATGTTACATACTGTATATCCCTATATAATATTAGCTTAAATTATTTGTCACCTTCAGTCTAGCCTGTCACCGGTCGAATCTAAAACGAGAACGAAGATATATACAAGCAAAGCGAGAATTTAATGACTTCCGGTTATATGACCAGTATAAGGGAGGTCGGTCGCCACTTTGGTTATTTTGGACGCCATAGAGTTAAAATTTCGGATCGGCTATATACAATTTTTTCTCTTTGTATGATAAGGCTAGTATCCGACCGGTAACAGGCTGCTTCAGCCTAGAAATTTATTGATTCGGAGTATTAGCCTGAATGTTTTTTGAAATTTTAAAATGATCATTGATCAAATTTACAATATTTAATATCTATTAAGGTACTTGCTGGGGCTTTTCAGCCAACATTTTTATTTAATCCAACTCATCCGATTGAGTTGTTAGATAGCTCAAACTGAGCACAAATATAAAGAAAAAAAATAAAGAAAAAAAATGGTCCGAATCAGACCATCGTTCGAAAATTTTCAACAAAAACTGATAATTAAACAATTTCAGTAATCTCAGAACAAAATAAAAACCGATTACGACCAATTTTTATATTAACTAGATATTTGTGCCCAGTTTGAGCTATCAAAGAACAAAATCTGATAAGTCGTTTCCAAAACCCCAATTATATAAAAATTTTGGCTAAAAAAGTGGCAAAAAAGTCTCAGCAAATATCGTGATAGATAAACAGTATATCATATCCCTTTAACACCTTTTGGATGATTTGANAACGGAACTCCATCTCAAAAACGCTTACTATCTCTACAGCGCGTGTTCGAATCTCACTGATGTTGTCTAAGTGATTGTCTTAAGACTAAAGTGATTGCTTGAGTGATTACACACCGATAAAAATTAGCGGTTCCATTATCAAGACCCTTGCCTATAATCATATTCAATATAATCACTAAGACAACATTAGTGGAATTGGAACACGCGCTATGAAGATAGTGAGCGTTTTTGAGATGGAGTTCCGTTCCGAAAAGGATACCCCATATTCACACTTTTGTAAATTTCCCGGCCCTGATTAGGAATTGTAGTGTGTTTTTAAGTAGTAGGGCCGGAATACTTACAAAAGTGTGAATAGGGGATATACAGAACATGCTAGGAAAAGTGAAGAGAAGAAAAATAGAGGGAAACGTTCCCCTCTTACCTTCCCCGGTATTCTCAAGGAAACCGAGGAAAGAGGGGAACGACAGCTAAGGGAAGGGAAAAGGGGAACGAAAAAGCCTGGGGAACGTTTCCTTATCCTAGCCTGATACAGAATTAATAATTTTTCTGGGTTGGCGATCAAACTTTAAAAGTTAAAGGCCAAAATATTAAAAGGCCAGCAAATTTCTCGGCCGTTAATCTTTTGGGATGTTAAATTTAGACAAAAAAATCAATCCTGGTGTAAATTGGACTACAATTAAGAATAAAAAAGTTTATTCGGAATTTTTTCATGAAAATTTTCCAAGAAAATCGACACAAAAGACATTTTTCAAAGAAAATGAAAATTTTAAAATTATTTTTAAAAAATCATTTTTTTTATTTGAAAAACTTCAAAAAACGCAAAATTTGGTTGCGAATAAGAAAAGCGAAATTTTTTCGAAATAAATTTTCTCAACAAAATTGACATTCAAAATTTTAAGGCCTTTCACTTCCAACCAATTTTTTACGTCAATTAATTGTCAAGGCACTTTTTTGTCTGTGAACGTTCCGGCCGGTAAGTCTCCAAGGCGGGTTTTATCTTCAAAAATGTCCTTTCCAACAAATTGATATAAAAATGATTCAGATTTTACCAGATTCACTATCTAACGTATCGAATACGTTGATCGTCGTATCCGTAGATACGTTCGTATGCTGATGATCAATCAAAAAGGCGAACGACAGTACAATTCCAAAAACGAGATTTTTGTTAAATATCAATCGATCGTTTTTATCCAGTCAAAATGCAAAAAGCTGGAAATTGTTGGAAATTGTGACGGAAATGCGTGGTAATCTACTGGTATAACCAAAAATTCAATATTTTGAATATTAGAACTAAATTCTCTTTACCCTTTAAAAAAAACTGGGTACGGTATACATTGGCACAGTATAAGTTGTATTTCCTTCCAAGAAGACACCCAGCTCTTAAAACATATTGATTTATAAGATTGAGTTAACTCACCCAAAAAGGAAGTCATATAAGTAATATGATATTACCAGAAAATAAATCTCCCACCGTCATTTTAAAAAAAATTTCAGATATTTCTACTAAGCAAAATGGCTCTAATTCACGACGAAAAAAAGTGGACAAATTAATTTTAAAAACAAAAAATAAAGTAATGTGAAATTTTTTCCTTCATTATATTTTTATATGAATTTTTGACGAGTAGAAAACTGAAATCACCCAGTGAATCCAGATAACAACTGATAAACAGGGAGGGGCCCAATATCGCCTAAAGTTTTTCGAAAAAAATCTCTGCGATATTGGCAAATATTAAAAAATTTTATAAGGAGTTTCACATTAGGTTCGAATAAATTGAATCACCAAAATACATAGAATCAAGTTCTCTACCAAACGCAATCAAATAAAAGTTGAAAAAGGTAAATTTTAGAAATTTAATATTGAAAATGACGTCATTCATGACACCCACTCAGTAATTTGTAATACAAACCTCGAAAAAAATATTTTGACAAATAAGGCGATATTTGACCGGCGATATCGGCCCCCCCTTGTATCACATATCTTTTTCCCAACCTAAGTCGACCTTGAAAGTGCTCACTCACTCTATAGCGCGTGTTCAAATGCAACTTATGTTGTCTTAGTGCTCGTTAGTGATAGTAAGCATTTTTAAGATGGACATAAGTTGGCAAAAGGATACTATATCTGGAATCATATCCTGTTTCAACCCCTTTGAATCAAAAACGGTTTTGTATTTTACAATACGTAGTTGTACAATACGTATTGTACAATTCAAAACCGTTTTTGATCCAAAGGGGTTGGAACAAGATATTTTTGAACGCAGTACTATCTTATTGTCGGAATTGCCGAATTTTGACGTAAGTTCTAAAAATTACTGGTACAAGTAGGTAATTTTAGAGTTTTTGACGGTCAAAAACTAAAACCAACCGAATGAAGTTTTAAAATGAGTTTAAAGTTATAAATCATATAACTTACCATATAATTTATATGATATAAAGTTCTTTAATGGGATACTTCAAAAAACATAAGAAAAATTTCAAAAAATAAAACAGAGCAATGTTAATTTAATGCGTTGTTTAAAACTTTTAATCACCTTTCATTTTAAATTATCCTGATTGGTTCTCACAAAATATCCTTTTTCCAACCTAAGTGGATCTTGAAAATGGAAAATGAGGGTTTATCTCTATAAGGCGCGTGTTCCGAATTCCACTGATGTTGGTCTTAGTGATTGTGTTAGTGATCGCCTTAGTGTTTACGCACCAATCAACTTTTGGCGCTTCCAATGTCAAGCACCCTGACCTATTATTTTACCCGAAGACGATCAATAAGACAACAAATAGTGAGAATTCAAAAGCACCGCTATAGAGATAACACTTCAATTTTCAAGATCCATTAAAAGTATCCCGGTCCCCTAAATTGAGAATATTCCCGATAAAAATTAGCGCAAACTGAGTGGTCTAGAATACTAATCAGATAAGCGCCACTTTGGTAGAACTAGCCTTCAACTTGGAAAAAAATTTGCCAAAACTTTTTTGCATGAAAACACTCCCAGACACATTAGCGAAACAAGGGAGACCTAAGCCGATAAACCGAAATTTCCTACTCTCTGAGAAAAAAGGAATTAACCCGTGTGAGCACAGAAAAAAAAAAGTTCCGCAAAAGGGCACCGTCACCGTATATATAGGTGACTGTTCAACCGCGTATTTACAGAAAAAGCCCAAGGTAGTTAGAGTTTCATTTTTTCTTGCATAAGGAAGTTCAAACGATATATTTTTGCATCCAGACATTTGAATATTCTAGAATTTTGGATTTTTAGTTCAGAAAATTTACTGATAAGAGCAAGGTACAGCAATATTCACGTGATACAAGCTTACAGTGGTGTTCACAAATTATTTGGTAATTGGAATCGATGCGCAAGGATCTGACGCTATGTCATCGTTTTTTCTGATTTGATTTATATATAATCAATCAAAAATATTTTTAAATAGGTTTAAAATTTTGATGAAAAAATCATAATTTTCATAAAAATGGGTTATTTTTCCCTCTATACAATAAGAGATAAGTACACTTCTGATATATCGAGTCGATATACCTAACAAGTGGACTCTGTGGACAATATTTTATTGCTGCGAATTAAATTTTGGTAATAATTAAAATATTTTCGTGAAATACTTAAAAATTGAAAATTTTGAAATATCACTTTTGAAAAAAAAATATCTGGTTCCTGTATACCAATTAATCTTTGTTTTGAGTGTCAACCATGGAAAAAACACTTTCCTAAAAACTGGCTATTTTCAAATTTAATTGACGCAATAGGTCGCATTTATTTTTAGAGGTAAAAGATTGAAAAATCTCAAAAAATCAACCCTCGTAAAATTTGAAAAATTTCCCAAAAAAAGTCACTTTTTTGAAAAATTCCTTGCAAAATTCTTTATAATGTATTCGAAGAGACAATTCTAGCGATGGTTTTTTTTGCATATTTTAGAATGATTTTAAATATGCAGTCACCTATAATTAGGTGTTTGTGCTCTACGAAGGACGGGTTAAACATTTTTTTCTGAATATTCAATATTTTTGAGTTAAGCCACATATTTCTTGATTCTCGAAAACGGTTGAATTGCAGGATATAAATGTGGGTTTTCCAAGAGACATCTAGTCTAAAAATATATTGGATTGCTATCGAAAAAAGAAGAAAATAATTACTAAGAACAATCCATAACCCGACGTTTTTCAAATTTTTAATCAATGTGTTCCATTATCTGACAGTTAAAGTATCAGCTTACCGTTTGAAAAAAACGTAATATTTTGGAGGAGATAATAGGAGGACACGAAACAGTCAAGGCAGCTGGCATCAGACGTATTGGCGCCATGGCGGAGAAACATTCAGGCCAGATGAGCATTAATTGGAAATGTTTTAAATTAATTAAATTGGTTTATTATTATTAGTATTTAATCAAAAGACTTTAAGGGACTGAATTGTGGATATTTTTGGAGAAACTCGGTAAAGGAAAGATTTGAATAATAGAAAAATGTCTTTATCCCTTTATCACTTTTTTGGTTAGAAATGCGTAAGCCCAACGTTTTTATCACACGTTTTTTTATCGTAGACTTAGACCAGAATCGTCCCCAGACTCGATTTCCGGCAACTAGTGACCATATCTATAGATCGAGCCCATTAGCCCAAGTTTCCATTATCAACATTAATACATTTTCAATAGCTTAATAATAATTCAGCCAATTTTGCATAATTAAAATAAAATAAAAAATTCCGATGAACAAGGCATTTTTAATGGGATGAGAAAAAATTCGCGAAAATGTACCCCGTGACCGGGCCAACAGTGGCAATAAATCATACCGAATTAAACGTTTTTTATATTTTGAACTACGTTAGTTAACTTCAAGGTTTTCTCTAGTTTCCCATTTACAATTTATTATATGTTTTCATCAAAATTCTCTCGTAAATTGACTCGAAATTTGTTTTAATATCATTTGTTTTAAAACCAGAGACGAAGTCACGCCTACGCTACTCCCGCAAACTTTTTTGATTCTAATTAATTTAAATTTTTTCGGAAGTTTGGGCTTCTTAGATGCCTCTATTCTTAAAACGCGGAGCAATTTTCATTTCACAAATAATACAACAGAAAATCTTGAATTAAAACATCGGGGGTTAAATTATTCATTTTTCTTCACCCTTCTCTCTCGGGCTACGACTTCTTATGTTATCAGCATTTTTCGGAAAGCCCTTCTGACCTTTGTCTTTGGAGATGCCTCCTATTTTAACCGGAAAAAGGCCATACTTAGAATTTTTTCCGTACGATTTCCTTTTTAAAAGGGGGTCCCTTCCCCCCGCATGATTTTTTGAAAGTAAACTTTTTTGGAAAAATTTTTAGTAATCAATTTTACAAGTAATTTTGAAAAAGTATACTCAAAATTAACGTCTCAAAAAAAATTCAGGGTCCAACTATTTCAACGTTTTTTTAAGAACCTTTTTTTTCTCAATTACAGGAAAGTCTGAATAAAATTCACGTGACGGAAAATAATCAAAATAAAGTTTAAATATTCATAAATAATCCTTATTTCTTGATAAGATCACCGTGACGTGTTTGGAAATATTTATTAATGTTCCAAAACTTTAAATTAGGTTGTGTATTAGTCCTTAAAAAACTTTTTCGGCGTAATTTTGAGTACATTTGGGTACTTGGGCCAAAACTCATTTCTTAATTTGAAAGGTCACGTGACGTTTTCGGGACTGAGTGTAATGTAAAAAGTCTTAAAGAACTTTCTAGGAACCACTTTTTCACTTTTTTTTCAAAAATTGAATTTAGCAATTTTTGGAAAAAACAGTACTACTTTTACCACCTTATTTCCTAATATACGGTCACGACGTGATCATTTTGGGCCTATAGTGTAATGGAAAAAGTCCTTAGAATTTTTTTCTGATCAAACGGAGGAAAGTTTTAATTTTTTGTGATTTAAAATTTTGCAAAAAATAAGTACTGTAATACAGTAAAATTTAATAAAAAAACGCACAACGTCATTTTGTCTTTAAAGTTTATCGATAACTTTAATAACTTGGTCTTGTCCCATTAATGTTAGGGATTGTTGGGTGCTTTCCAGTAATGGCTGGGGGAAAAATAAGCGTTTTTTTAAACTCAAAATCTTTTGTGGAATTGAGTGAACGTTTATTTGCAATTGTATATTGTATCCGTAACCTGAGAAGTCAAAACTGATTCATTTTCTTCTAGAAAATAATTATCACATCAACCTTTAAAGCAATAAAACCCCTAATTGCTGGTATTTTTCTTTCATTGAAGTATACCGGGTCATATCACGTATCCAATCACATAATGCGATATTATTGAATCAGAATTCTCTACCAATATTAAACCAGGCATATTTTATAATTCATATCTTATTCGCGCCGAAATTTTTTTGAAAATTTCCTCTGCTAATAGTAAGTATAGGCAAATTGAAGATTATTTGCAAAAGTATACCTTCAGCGAAACGGGCCATGCGATTCTTTTCTCTTTTTCAATAAATTTTTCCTCTATTATCTTGGTTTAAAACCTTTTAACCAGCAAATTTTATTAAATATTTTTTTTTTTATTATTGTCCTCGCATCACTATTTTCATGGCTGATTGATTGCGCCGCAATTAATCATTGGATTAGGCTAAAAATTGGGGAAAAAATATTGAAAAGTGGCAAAAATCTGAACAACTATTTTTGAAATACCTTCATAGATCAACTTTTCTTTCTGCGAGTTTGATTTTTTTTTTTTTTATATTTTGAAATGAAAACCATATCTAAGAATTATTTCCGTTTTTATTATGCCAAGTCGAACGATATTGTTTTGGAAATTTTCTAGAATTTGGTCAAGGTTCCAATTTAATTTTTGTCTGAATCTCCGTGAATGATTCACTAATGGTTTTTTTGTTTTGATCAATCTGTCATTATTCGGCATTTCCAGTGAGCAAAGCGATTTTTTCAAGTTCTAGAAAAAAATATCCAGAATAAATTGGTGTTTTTTTATGTGCAAACGGATTTCTGAGTGCTGGATGATCCAGGTGCAATTGAAAAATACCGAATTTGCGGACCGTGGTCGAAATACTACTACTGCACCACAATCCCTTAGCGTCCGTAAAATGCCGATTAACGGGTGAATTGGTCACTAGTACTTGCCCGGAAATCGAGTCCTACAGTTAAGGGGGTAGTGTCCTGTGAAAAAGTTTTTTCTGAATGAGAGAACTATCTAATCGAACGAAAAAATCGATTGTGGATGGTTTTTTTTCGCGACTTTTCATTAGGTGTTTTTCCACCCAGAGGGCGCAAACTTGGAAACTTGAAGGTAAATTTTTCTGGTTAAGTACATATCAATATCAAGTTCATTTTAAGAAAAATTAAGCCTATAATACTAAGCTCAATACTTTTCCCGGGGTTTAGTTTTTTTGGAAAAACTAAATATACAGTAGATTAACCTCAACCCTGCATTTTTTGTTATGCGTATATTTCCGTTTTTGATCACAAATGAAATTTTCACAACCGGAGTTAAAGATCCGATTGTATAGGAATCAAAACCTAAGAAAAAATATTATTCTGTGAGCAGTTTTTCTCCCCTCAGAAATTACTAAGTGGACAAAAATTTCACATTTGAGGTCCCATCTACTGTATTTTTTTTTTTTTTTTTTTTAATTTTTTTTCGGAAACTAAACCGGAGTATCATTAGCTTAGTATTATAGACTTATTTTTCTTGGAATTAACTTGATCTGATATGTAAAACTTAAAACCGAAAAATGTACCTAAATTTCCAAAGTTTGGCGCCCTCTGGTGGAAAAAACCACTTTTATGAAAAGCGCGAAACCCTAATCACCAATCGATTTTTTTCGTCGATTAGTATAGTTTCTCTCCACCTTCAGAAAAACTTTTTCACATACCTTAAAAGGAGTAGGGCTACGAGCATTCTAAACAGGAACAAGTGATAAAGGGATATTGATTACGCGACCCTTCAGAGTACAGAGCCTGAATATCTTGAATTGATACGAATCAACGCAAGATATTAGCCCCATCAACCTGGAATTGCGGAAATAGGCCGATTTCATTGGTCAGATTTAACCAATCAAATGCTCAGATCAATGTATTCTGAGGGTGTAATGTCATATATCGTGAATAACCAATCAAGAGCATTTTTAAGAATTCAACGCTACAGTCAGCAAAACACAGCGATAACTTAGTGTAGTATGACGTCAAGACCTAGGTAATTATGTCCAACAGAAAGGTCTTGGTTTCCGAAACTATTGATTCCACAAATATTTACCCTGTAATCAATTTATTGCTTCTCTCCATGGTATTGGGGGTCAAATATTTTGTATATTGAAACTCAAAAATAATAAAAATTAATTCTGATGATAAACAAATGAGACACTTTGAGAGATTTCAGTTCAATAATGAACCAGACGGAACTCAGAAAACAACAATAATATTTGAGTTGTAAAAAGCTGGAATATATTGTCTCCAAATAATGGTTCTTAATACTGATGAAGTATAAGTCCGTCGATTTGATGCAAATTCTCACCGAACTGGGCGGCAAGAAGTACGTAAAGTCATCTATGAGACTGGGGGCAAAATCGAGGTTCCACCGAGAAGTAAAGCAATTGGGCCGCAAAGATTTGTGTAGGATTCTGCCCGCCACTTTTCCGGTCCTCAAGAAAATTGCAAACGTATTTCTTAGCCCCCCAGTTTTTAAAAAATTTTTGTTCCAACATGCCGATTTCCTGCCCGTACTGGGGCAGAAGTCCGTCTTTTGTGGAATTATGAGCCGGGGGGCAGAATACGGGGGGCCCATAATATAATAAGTAAAACCAGGTTCTTGGAAACCTTTTTCTGATCAATCTTTTTTGTATTTTTATTCTGTGGTGTTTGTCTTGCAATACGGTCAAATGAAATACAACGAAACACCTCACTGCGCGGCACTTCTATTGAAGCCGCAGTAATAAAAATAGACAGGGTAAATAGGCTAACCCAGTCCAAAACGGTACCGCGGGGCGCTCTCATGGTTCGAAATAAAGTAGTTGAAACTGCAGTATAGTTCACGCTTGCATTTTGCGGACGCATTTATTTAAGATTTTTTTTCGGGCGCCTAATCGCAAAATAAATATGTCATTAGAACTTTTATCAGACAATAATTGAACTAATGAAAAAAAAATTTCGGGAAGTTTCCCTCACATGCGCAAAATCTGAAAATGGTGATAACCGAGAGTTGTCAAAAAGTATAATATCGTGAGATAATATTGTATTCTTTGTATTATAAGCTTTGCATCGACAACCTCCCTTAAATGTGTGAGCCTTTTAAATTTGAACACAAGCAATTACGATGCAATTTGCAATTTTGTGCCAGACGTGGCACAATTGTTTATGTTGCCAATGCTGGATTAGTGTTCTAACAAAATTTCTATTTGGAAACGGAACGAAATTCAAAAAAAACGATAAGTAAATATCATAAATTATTTATTTTATAACATAACATTATTTTTGCTGCTGTAATTTTGTTTGCAAATAAAAACATAAAACAGGCTCAGCTGACATTAATGAATAGACATAAGGCCCTGCAAAGCAGACATAATGAATAGCAACCATAAGGCCCCCCCGCTCAATATTTACAAATGCGAAAGTTTGCAGAGTTGATTGCGATTTATGGTTCAAGCAATACAATATAGGTGCGCTAAACTAGAGGCTGAGGCGTGGCAATTCTGGAACAGAATTTCGTAATAAATCAAAAGAAACTAATTGGATAATCGCAAGATGTATGATGGATATCAATAACAGCGTACAGAAAGTAGGGAACTGGATAATTCAAAATTCTGTGGTAAAAAAACAGAAGACAATGGTAGGGATCAAAAAGCGCCAATGACGCGACGCGCAGAAATCAAACATAGAAGTAATTATTGTCACTTACTGCAGTTTTATAGCTTATATTTTTTGCACCACCCTTTTGACATACATCTTATAAATATTTATAATTTTTTTGACAAATGAACTGATTTCTTAACCTTCCATTATATTTTACGTTAAAAAGGATGCAGCTGACTAAAACTAATTTTGCTCATAGTGCCTGAACTACGCTATTTTTAAGCAGCGAAGATAAGCGCCGCTGTGGTTCTAGAGCTGGGATGCGCGATTAGGTTATTTCTCTCGTATTGGCTTGTAGCAGGTTAGCTTTCATAATGGATGCTTTTTCAAGGCCTTTTTTTTCTAAAAATCTTATGAAACTTGGCTTTCGACGACTATGAATAATTTAATCGAAAAATTAAGCATTTTTTTGAAAAATTTGAGTAGCGAGGCACGCTGCTACGATTTGAGAAATAGGTAGAGTCAGCTTGAATTCGAGTCATTATCGATTAGTGTCTCGAGCATACAGAACGGAAGAACTGACACAAGAAATTCTGACGACTAAATGGTGAAAAATTTGCTTCCTTTAAAAAATGACTAGCTTATATGTTTGCGGTACCAACCTCTGCGTAGCATATTCAGATCAACTTTGGGATTTCAAACCCATTTGCCAAGGCACAACCTATAAAACCACGCTCATGACCGAAGCACCATCGGCAAACATAGCGGGGTGGAATTAAGTCCGTGGGAACTGCATCCCCTATATTTTTTCGTAACTTGCAAATCTTTTATGCAATAAGTTTTCATAATTATCCGAAAAATAAATTGAGAAAAAATATTTTGGAGAGAGATTTGAGTTAAGAGATGAAACAATACTTGTAAACGTTCCCTCAAATTGCTTTTAATTTCTTTTTTAACGCAAATATTGATCCTTTCTTGAAGTAGTGAAGGAGGATTTGCACATTGTTTTCATTTTCAACTTTTTTAGAAAACGACTCAGTCGATTGAGTCTTCTTAAAAGGTTCGAATTAATTGTTCTGATCTGTTCGTAATATGTGTGGTCATTAAGAAACCTCTTTAATTTAAGAGCTTTTTTTTCACACGCAATCGAATGAGTCGTTTCCAAACCTCATATGAACAATGTTGACACGTCTGTTTTGGTTAACCCCACCTGCACGCGATGTGTCTATTACGTAAATAATGAATTTCAGAAACGTGGAAGTTTAATTGTTTATGGTGCCTCAAACACTTTGTGTTGAAAATGTCGAAGAATATTTGCAAATTTTGGCAATTGAAAATCCTATGATTATTTTTTTTTGGTCCAGCTGTGTCCTTCGAAATAATAATGAAGTCTCAGATATCACTATTCCTTTTTCTCCACGGAGATTCCATCTCAAAACGTTAGCCTTTCTCTTTCTATAGCGCGTGTTGAAATCCCACTAATGTTGTCTGCACTGATCTTGTTTTTAGTATGATTATAGGCAATGGTTGCTTGCATATCGGCACCTGCTAAATTTTTAAATGCGTGTTTTAAATGCACTGCGAATGCAATCGACGTAAGACACATCGACTTGTAGAACAGAGTAATCAGTTGGATTCGAAACAGCGCGCTAGTTTGGTAAAAAGGATATCAGCTTAACTACAGTCCAAAATTTAAAACGATAATAAATGTATTCTAATGTTAATTAAGCCCGGTTTGACCCAAACCGAATGGAGATAGACAGACTAAGTTTTGTTGTTAGGCATACCACCAGTGGTGTGCCGGGTGTCAGANAAGGTGAGAAAAAGGACATTAAACATTTTTTCTGAAATATTCAATATTTTGAGTTAGACATAAATTTCTTGATTCTCGAAACGGTATGATTGCAGGATATAAATGTGGTTTCTTCCAAGAAGACATCCAGCTCTAAAAATATATTGATTGCTTATCGAAAAAAGAAGAAATCAAATTACTAGAAAACAAATCCCATACCGAACGTTTTTCAAATTTTTATCAAATGTGTCATTATTCCTGACAGTTTAAAGTATCCGCTACCGTTTGAAAAAACGTAATATTTTGGGAGAGAGATAATAGGAGACAACGAACACGTCAAGGCAGCTGGCATCAGACGGTATTGGCGCCATGCGAAGAACATTCAGGCCAGATGAGCAAATTTTACTTGGAAATGTTTAATTAATTAAATTGGTTTATTATTTTATTAGTATTTAATCAAAAAGACGTTTAAGGGACTGGTTGTGGATATTTGGAGAAACTCGGTAAAGAAGATTTTTTGAATAATTAGAAAAAATGTCTTATATTGATTACCGACCCTCAGAGTACAGAGCCTGAATATTTGAATGATACGAACAACGCAAAATAATAGCACCCAATCAAAACCCTGGATTGCGGAATAGGCCGATTTAATTGGTCAGATTTAACCAATCAAATGCTCAGAATCAAATGTACTCTGAGGGTCGGTAATTCATATATCGTGAATACCAATCAGAGCATTTTAAAATTCAACCTACAGTCAGCAAAAACACAGCAATAACTTAGTGGTAGTAGTGACGTCAAGACTAGGTAATTCTGTCAACAAGAAGGTCTTGCGTTCGAATCTTTGATTCCACAAATATTTTTACCCTGTATCATTTATGCTTCTCCCATGGAGTGAGGGGTCAAAATAATTTGTATATTGAACTCAAAAAATAATAAAAAATTAAATTCTGATGATAAACAATGAGACACTTTGAGAGATATACAGTTCAATAATGATACCGACGGAACTCAAACACAAAATATTTTGATTGTAGCNTTATCTCAACCTGTCTAAATCTTCAACAGTGTAAAGTCAAGTACCATATTTCTCCTTGTCTCTTTTCTCTCTTACTTATTCTTTTCGCGCATTAGTTCTTATTGTTTTTCCGCTTTTTGTAAAATATTTTTTTTTTCTTCTCATTTTTTCTATGTTTATATTAATTTGTTTGTTAAGTTTTTTTCTCTTCTGTTTTCTTGTTGTTTTTTTCAAACTTTTTTCTTTTCTTCTTAAAGCTTTTTTATATACTTTTTTCATCATCTTTTTTCTCGGGATCGACGAAGAAATTTTGATGCTTTGAGCATTTGTATGCGCCGCTCTTGTAACAAAAGTTTTGTGAGTACCGGTATACCGGACCTAGAAGTCAATATTCGCTTTTTGCAACTCATCAACTTTTACTATATAAATTTAGCTTATATATTATCATTCCGGAAGAACTCCATTAAAAACCGTTATATCTTCTTACCGTGTTGAACCCCCACGAATGTCTTAGGATCTATTATTGTTTTTGGAGAGTGAAGTTCCGTTCGAAAGGTTAATATATAAAGATGCATGCAAAAATGGATTTTAAAATTAGTGACAATTTTAGAAAAGAAATCAAAAAGATATTAAGATTTTTGCAAAATGAATACTAATTTTTTGAAATTGCCATAAGGGGTGTTTCCAAGTATGAAAGGTGTTTTGATATGTATTTAAAGAAAACGGTGATGTATGATCTCATAGTTAATCCATGCAGTGTGTTCAATAGAAGCGAAATATTGGGAAATTAATTTTCTGCCGGAATATGAACAGACTCCGAATTCCCCCTTGGTTTTAATTTTCAAGAATTATTAAAAAGTTTCCAAATCTACAACCGAAAAGCATATTCTGGATCAAATTTTATGTCTTATGGCAGTTATAAAGCACTGGACAGATATGATCTATAATATACAATTGAACTGACTTTAAGGAGATATTTTTATTATTCATATTTGACTCCCGGGCAAATATTTCCGGTTGAAAAAATACCACTAAGAATAAACTTTAAAATTGAGAATTCAAATAAGAGCTGTTCTTCTACTGTGATGAACAAATTGAATTTAAATTATCTTTAGGGTATTTTTACCGAAATCATTTGCATATTTGTTTGTGGACGAACGCCTCGTTGATGTTTAACACGTTTTGAATACAGAATTGACTAACGATTCTAAAACAACTTAAGGCGTAATTTTTGAGAGAAACATTTCAGCATCATCAGATTGACACCCGACACAACTGTGGTAAAATAGCTGTTTATCTCATCGGTTGTCAACGGTTAGTTTACATAATAATAATAATTTATATCGTTAATTTGACTTGTTAAAGATAACTTTTACCAACTAGCGGTGTTCGAATCCAACTGATCTTGTTAAGTGATTGTTTAGTGATGATGGAGTGATTGAAACCGATCATTAGCGGGTCCGATATCAAGCACCATTGCCTGATAATCATACACACAATCAGTGAGACAACATTAGTGGGATTCAAACGCGCTAAGAGAAGTAACACGTTTTTGAGAATGGAATCGTGGAGAAAAGAATATGTGATATTGAGACTTATTATTTTTCGAGTTGAAAAAAATCAGATTTTATGCCAAAATTAAATTTTCGAATTTCAAACAAGTTTGAGCACCCATTAAAATTAATCCGTTTTTGAAATATTATTCATTCGTAAAATCAGAAAGCCGGTGCAGGTGGGTTAACAGACGTTCAACATTGTCAATTTTGACGTTTGGAAACGACTTCATCGATTGCGTTTTGAAAAAGCTCTACATTAAGATTTAATGACCACACATAGAAGAAAAATTCAAACACTATATGACCTAAAAACCAATGAATATCGTTTATAAAAGTAAATGTAACTGTGAAATCTCTATAATTCAAAGATATTTGGTTGAAAAAAGATATAAAAGCAATTTGAAGTTTAGCATTGGTTTCATCTCTTAACCGTACTCTTACGCATGAATCTAGTACCCAGACTCGATTTCGGAACAGTGACTTCTATAGATGAGCCATAAAGCAATCATATCAATACATTGTCTTCAATGTTAAATACTATTCACCAATTTAAAAATTAAAATAAAATAAAAAATTCGATGAACAAAAAGGATTTATGGGAAAAAAAAAATTGCGAAATGTCCATGTTGACGGCAGCAGTGCATAAATATCGAATTCAATTTTATTTTAATATTTGACACTGTTTAGTTAACTTCAAGGGTTTTCTCTAGTTCCATAACATTATTCTATGTTTTCATCAAATTCTCATCGTAATTGTGACTCTGAAATTATGTTTAATAATCGTTGATGTTACGCCAACCAGAGAGAAGTCAACGCCGGAACTCGTAAAACCCTTTTTGATTCTAATTATTAATTTTCGGAGTTTTGGCTTCTAGAGGTGCTCTATTCTAAACCGAGGCAATCTTTCACAATATGACAGAAATCTGAAAAAAAAACAACAAGGTATGATTCTTTCTACCTTCTCTACGCTACGATCTATGTCATCAAGATTTCGAAACTATGACTTCTGGAAATCGGCCTATTAACTGGAGGCTATACTAAGATTTAGATCCTTAGAAATCGTTACGATCTTTGACGGTCTTCGCTGATTATACTTTGAAACAAAATATAGGTCCATGTAAAGTAATTCTGAAAAAGCTCCAATACGTCAAAAAAATCAGGGTCAACTTCAAACGTTTTTAAGACTGTTCTCATACAGAAAGTCGAATAAAATCACGTGACAAATAATCAAAAAAAGTTAAATAGGCATAATAAATCCTTATTCTTGAAAAAATAAGATAACGTGAGGTTTGGAAATATAAATAGTTCAAAATCTTAAATTAGGGTGTATTAGTTCCAAAATTTTGGCGTATTGAGTACTATTTGGTACTTGAGGCAAAACCTTATTTCTTATTTGAAGGTACGTGATCGTTTTCGACTTGGTGAATGTAAAACAGTCTAAAAACTTAAGCGAACATTCATTCTTTCAAAAATTGATTTAAGCAATTTTTGGAAAAAAGCTCTTTACAAATATTCCAAATTAGGTCAGTGATCAATATTTGGGGCTAAGTGTGGAAAATTTAGAAATTTTTTTCTGATACGATGAAGTAATTTGGATTAAAAATTTTTGACAAAAAAATATATGTAATACAGTAGTAAATTTTCAATCAAAAACGCACACACGTCCTTCATCTAAAGTTTATCGATAACTTTATAACTGGTTTGTAATTAGTTAAGGTGTAAAAGCGATTTAAGGGAAGGTCATACTGCGAATGAGTACGAGTTAAAGTCAATCTCTAAATATTTTCTCTTTTTTCGATATAATAACTTATATGCACAAAGATTGAAGTTACGAAATATAGAATGAGCACGACTAATCATCCGCTGTTGCGAGGTGTGGTCTGAGTGGGTTATAGGTTGTGCCTGTGCCAAATGGTTGAAATCTAAAGTGATAATATTGCTAGTGCAATTAAGCAGTAATTTTTATAAAGAAGCAATTTTTACCATTTAGGTCGAATTTTTAAGTCCCGTAGCCAGAACTATCGATAAGTGACTCGAATATCAGTCTAGACTTACATCCTCAAGTGCAGTGCTGTATTTTTCAAAAATTGCCTAATTCGATAAATTTTCACAGGTGAAGAAGTTTCTACAAGTAGAAAAGAGGTGAGAAAAGCATCCTTAGTGAAAAGTAACTGCAGCCATACGAGAGAACTCCTATGGGCTGACACAAGGGCTTAGTTAAAAAAATGCGTATTTAGAATAGGAAGAATAGTTCTAGCAGTGATTCCTTTTGACCGTAAATATATTATGAAAATCATTTGAAAATTAATATAAGTATGTCAAAAGGTGTGAAAAAATATAGTATCTAGATCGAGCAATTAATCTTTATGTGGATTCTGGTCGTCCATGCTTTTTTGATTCATTGTTTTGTTTCAGCAAAGGATTGATTTCCAGTCTACAATTTTGACGTGTTGATTAACTCATCATTGCGATGTCAATTGTTTTGATTATGAATTGTCAATGCACGTCATAGTTAGTAGCGCCAGCTATTTATTGTTGAACATAGATGGCCAAATAATTGCACAACTTGCCATTTTGTTATGAGGGCTTATGTGATTCATTATTGGCTTGAGGTTATGATGCTATCATTAATGTCAGCTTGAGCTGTTTTATGTTTTTTCAAACAAATGACAGCAAAAATGTATATATATAATTTTTAATGATATTTTCGTGTATTTTGAATTTTCCGTCGTTCAAAAGTGAATTTGTGACTATCAGCTGAAATAAACTATTTGTACGTTGGACAAAATTAATGAGTGTCAGCTGTGTCATATTTAAAGTCACATTGCGAGGTGGTCGAGTAAGCTATAATATAAAGATATATTATCATCAGATTTTATTATTTTGAAGTCTGGTTTAATAATTTAGAATTTTGGCGGTGAGGAAACTTCAATTTTCTTCATTATTAATTATTGCTTATAAAGTTAATGAATTTTATTTGGATAGGGTCGGAATAAAATCTTATATAATGTCCCTAATTTGAGGTGAAACGATTTCCATCTTTATTGTGACCATAGGGGGTAGTTGGAACTAGGTTAGCTTTATTTTCTCTGTCTATTGGTATGCTGGTTAATAGAGTGCGCGAGTGAAGTGTTCGTTGTATCCCAGTTGACGTCATTTGCAGAAAACGACAAATACAAATAAAGGAGATGATCAGAAAGGTTAGAAACCTGTTTATATCTTTATGGGCGGTATTCTTGCCCCGGTCTATAATCATCAAGACTCTTGATCAGTACGGCAGGAGATGCAGTGGAACAAAATTTAATAAACGGGGGCAGAATAGTTTGCAATTATTGAGACCTGAAAAAAAGGTGGGGGGGCCCCCTCCCCTTAAGAAAAACGTAACAAATTTGCCCATGTGACTCTCGGTAGAATGAGATTTGCCCCAGATCTATAGTAGAACTAACGACTCTGCCCACGTTCGGTGAAAATGATCAATACGGATATTTCATCAGTTATGTAAGAGCCATTTTGAGAAAATATTTATCCGAACATCAAAATATTGTGTTTGAATTCCGTCGGTATATTATTGATGTATAGTTCGCCCATACATATATAAGAAACCAGGTTTCTGAAACCTTTTCTGATCATCTTTTGTATTTTTATTCTGTGAGTGTTTGTCTTGCAAATACGTCAAATGAATACAAACGAAACACCTCACTCGCGGCACTTCTATTGAACCCAGTAAAACAATAGACAGGGTAAAATAGAGCTAACCTAGTCCAACGGTACCCCTCTCATGGTCGAAAATAAAGATTGAAAACTCCGTATGTTCACCTTCAATTTTGGACCATTTATTTAAGATTTTTTCCGGGACCCTATCCAAAATAAAATGTCATTAAACTTTTATAACAATAATTGAACTAATGAAAAAAAATTTCGAGTTTCCTCACAGCCAAAATTCTGAAAATGGTGATAAAACCGAGACTCGTCAAAAATATAAATCGTGATGATAATATTGATCTTTGTATAATAAGCTTTGACATCGACAACCTCTCCCTTAAATGTGTGAGCTTTAAATTTGAACACAAGCAATTACGATCAATTTCATTTTGTGTCAACGTGCACAATTGTTTATGTTCATGCTGGATAGTTCACAAATTTCTATTTGGAAACAGACGAAATTCAAAAAAACGATAATAAATATCATAAATTATTATTTATAACATTATTTTTCTGCTGTAATTTTGTTTGCAAAATAAACATAAACAGCTCAAGCTGACATTAATGAATAGCACATAAGGCCCTCAAGCCGACATTAATGAATAGCACATAAGACCCTCAATATTACAAAATGCGAAAGTTTGCAGAGTTGATTTGCGCATTATGGTTCAACAATAAATATAGGTGGCGCTACTAAGCTGAGCGTGGCATTCTGGACAGATTCGAATAAATCAAAAGGAACAATTGGATATCGCAAGATGATGATGGATAATCAATACAGCGTCAAAAGTAGGACTGGATAATCAAATTCTTGTGCTAGAAAAACAGAAAATAATGGGATCAAAAAAGCCATGACGACCAGAAATCAAACATTAGAAGAATTAATTGCTCACTTCTAAGTTTAACTATAATTTTTACCACCCTTTTGACATACTCTTATTATTATTTATATTTTTTACAAAAACTGATTTTCTTACCTTCATTATATTTACGTTAAAAAGAATCACTGCTAAAACTAATTTTTTTTATGTCTGAACTACGCATTTTTAACCGAAAAAGCGCCCTTGTGTCAGGCTGGCCATAGGTATTATCTCGTATGGCTTGTCAGTTTCTTTCATAAGGATGCTTTTTCACCTCTTTTCTACCTTTGTGAAACTTCCTTCACCTGTGAAAAATTTATCGAAAATTAAGCATTTTTGAAAAATTAAGTACCAGGCACGTGCACTTTGAGAGTGGTAGAGTCAGCTTGAATTCGAGTCACTTATCGATTAGTGTCTCGGGAATACGGAAGACTAAAAAAATTCTGACCTAAATGGTGAAAAATTTGCTTCTTTAAAAAAATTGACTGCTTAATTTGCGGTACCAGCATATTTATCAACTTTTAGGGAATTTCAAACCCATTTGCAAGGCACAACCTATAAAACCACCTCATGACCGAACACCTCGGCAAAACAGCGGGNTGATTAAGTCGTGGGACTGCATTTCTAATATTTTTCAAGAGCTTTTTCAAAACGCAATCGAATGAGTCGTTTCCAAACGTCAAAATATGAACAATGTTGACACGTCTGTTAACCCCCACCTGCACGCGATGTTCTATTACGTAAATAATATTTCAGAAACGGAGTTAAATTGTTATGGTGCTCAAAACTTTGTTTGAAATTCGAGAATATTTCAAATTTTGGCAATAAATCTGATTTTTTTTGCCACTCGAAATAATAATAAGTCTCAGATATCACATATTCTTTTCTCCACGGAATTCCATCTCAAAAACGTTCACTTTCTCTATAGCGCGTGTTCGAATCCCACTAATGTTGTCTCACTGATTGTTTTAAGTATGATTATAGGCAATCGTGCTTGATATCGGCACCGCTAAATTTGATCGGTGTTCAATCACTCAATCAATCACTAAGACAATCACTTTGACAAGATCAGTTGGATTCGAACACGCGCTAGTTGGTAAAAGGATATCAGTTAACTAAGTCAAATTAACGATATAAATTGTATTATGTATTATGTAATTAACCGGTTGACAACCGATGAGATAGACAGACTGAGTTTTTGTTTACACCACCAGGTGGTGTCGGGTGTCAAATCTGATGATGCTGAAATGTTTCTCTCAAAAATTACGCCTGTAAGTGTGTTTTTAGAATCCTGTCTAGTCCAAGTGTCTGGATTCAAAACAGTGCTATAAACACCACGAGGCGGTGTCGGATCACAAAACAAATGATGCAAATGATTTCCGGTTGAAAAAATACCCCTAAAGATATATTTAAAGATTCAAATTTGGTCCCAGTCACGAGTTAGAAGAAATTGCTCTTTGCACCATCAGGTGGTGCCGGGTGTCAAAATGAATAATGAAAAAATATTCTCCTTTTAAAATCAGTCAAATTTGTATATTTATAGATCATTATCTGGTTCCAGTGCTGTTATAACTGCATAAGACAGAAAATTGCATCCAAATAATGCTTTTCCGGTCTGATGAGGAATTTTGGAAAACTTTTTAAAATTCTTGAAATTAAAAACAAGGGGAACTTTCGGGAGTCTGTTCCGATATTCCGCTGGCAGAAATGATATTTCCCCAAAATATTTCCGGTCTTTCTGATTGGAAACACAGCGGTGCAGGTGGGGATTAACTACTGAGAGCCACTGACATCACCGTTTTTCTGTAAAATACATTCAAAAACACCTTTCATACCGTTGGAAACCCCCTTAATGCAACAATTTCAAAAAATTAGTATTCATATTTTGCAAAAAAAATCTTAGATATCTTTTTTGAATGTCTTATTTTCTAGAAAATTTGTCACCGAGATTTTTAAACAGCTCCATTTTGTGATGTGCATCTATATATTATATATCCTTTTCGGAACGGAACTCCATCTCAAAAACAATCAATATAATCATTAAGACAACATTAGTGGGATTCGAACACGCGCTATAAAGATAGTAAGCGTTTTTGAGATGGAGTTCCGTTCCGAAAAGGATATATANAGAGATAATCTCATTCACACCTATAATATATGCAATGATAGAAATGAAGTAGGATAAATCCATCACAAATGTAGCCCTTTTGGAAAATTTTGCCTCTAGGGTCCAAAAACAGCCAACGTCTACCAGCCGCGATAGATGGAGAATTTTCAAGTTGTACATCAAACACCCGCAAAGGCTAGATAAGGTCAAATACCCGTAGCCTTTTGAGTGTTCTGTTTCGCAAGAAGGTCCAGGAACGATTGTGAGTTACTAGTTTGTCGCAAATTCCTGAACATAGCGCACGGTCTAAAACCTACTTTATTTAAACAATTCAAAATTCAGAAAAAATCCTTGCGGGTAAAAAACCAGTGACAAATCCTACAAAAATGGCAATCAAAAAAGATTTGAGAATCTCCATAATTCCGTCCAGCCCTAATTAACCTTAAGGGGACTCGACGGTTTTTTGAATCAGTTAGGACATAAAAGCAACCAAAAAGCCTTAGGAAGGCCACAAAAGCATTCTGCTCGTATCATGGAAAAAAAGTTTGCGAGTTTTCAGATTTTTAAGTATTGTTGAGAAAAAATACAATAAACCTCAATTTAATGAAAAATCAAAAATAAGTCAAAGGAGTAAGCACCATTTAATGAAGTTTTGCATAGCCTCAATTGAGGGTCCTTTGCGTACAGATCGGCATGAAATAATTCTAGAAACTCTGAAATTGACTTCCGGCTTGCCCCCAAAATGCAATTCTATAAAGGAGCAATATTAAAGAAAAATTTCACTAAGGAAGTTGAGAAGACGATTATCTCCGAATAATATCAAATTAAAAAGAATACCGAATCGTTTTTAAGAAATTCGTAATAGTTTGAAAATTTGCACGATACTTGATCTAGAAATAAGAGATCAAAACCAGAACGAACTTTCATTTTGAATGGTACTTTCAACTCCGATACGATGAAATTTTTTATAGGGAAATCATGAAAAAGTGACTTCCGTGAACAATCTCCAATTTGCATATAGAGACGGAGCGATGTAAAAAAAAAAATTCCACCAAAATTAGAAGACATGTGTACAGCATACCGTACTCGAATGAGACAAAAGGTTTTCACGGCGCCTGCCTAAGTCATGGTGTCCGAGCACAAACCTGAAATCGTTGTTGCCCCATCCTATTTCCCGTTAGAGAATCAACACCAATAAAATATGAAAAGAACATTTGTGTTATTTCTGGTCATCAGAACCGCAATAAATCTGGAAGCTCCTTAACTGTCAAGAACATGGCAACTGAGAACAAACTTGGCCGACCAATTAAACAATTTTTTATTCTCAAGAGAAAAAAATAGAGAAATTTTTTGTCATAAAAAATAAAATGTGTATCTTGATGTTTAGGTAACAATAATTGATATAAACGTGTTAATACACAAGAGCTCGCCCGATTCCTACTTCTTACGTAAACGCTCTGGCAGCGAAAAAAAACCACGTCCCAAGTGACTGAGCCGAGATCCGCTAATAACACAAACTCCTACTTACAAAGTAGTGAACGCTTATAAGCACAAAAACAGCCTAGCAGTCCCTAACCCTGAAATGCGCCCCCTTGAAAATGCACATAATCCCCTTTAACCCCTTGAAAGGCCTGTTGTTTCTGAAAAGACTTCACCCGTAAAATGCAAAATTTGCACAGACGGCCAATCTACTTTTTACGTAACAAAAGTTCCTTGGGATTATCCTACCGATCATCACTGCAAGATGAGTTCCGAACGTTTTTTGCGCGTAAAGGGTAATGTTTTAATGTCAGTTATGGAGACTCCAAAAATACTTGCAATATAAGTCTGCTTTTTGTAATACAATGATAGATAGAAAGACGAAAAATACTTAAAGCGTAATAGTGACATTACAAAAAAAATATATGATTTTTAAAATATAAGACAACGGTCGAAAACAAACGCAGACTTATGTTTGCTACTTATTTCTGAAAAATTGCGGTGACACAATGACAGTTGTATCATGTAATTGCTCTAGATATTATGTGTTACTGTGTCCCATAAACTCTTTTAGTGAATCTCTGTATATAGATGGTTCTCTTTACGTGCGTAATAGTCTATTATTCACTGAGCATCTGTTTTGAGCTAAGATAGTGATATTGGCTGCGAGGATATTGAGCTACCTTTGTTTTCTTGGACTTCCCACTTAATTGTCTGTACATTAATATTGAATATGAAGATGCTTTCAATTGTCTCTCTGTTAAACATTATTCGTATTATTAAATTCTAAGAAATAAATTTGACTTTTTTAGAAGTCTTTGAAACTAGAAATTCAGGCAAACCACATTCGATTTGTGTAAATGTAGTGCGAAGAGACATCGGAAAAAACATGAAAGATACAAGAAAAGACAGACGTTTTGCACCAGAAAAAGACAGTGACTCACCTTTGAAAATGGGCGCATAAATCCCCTATGCCCCATTGGAAACTGCGCTTGATTTTCTTTGTTGTTGTATTTTGCATTTCAGAGGAGTAGGGCGACTCGGTCACTGTGAATGAGTAAACCGACGCGACGATGGCCGTTACAAAAAATTGTTAAATGAAAGATCTCTGCTATTTTAATACAATTAATAAAATTTAATCCATGAAGGATTTTGTAAAGACTTTTAATTGAAAATAAAAAGTCCAATCAAAAGTTTAAGAAAATAATCGTGTCCAAATAATTGTATTTTGAAGACTAAATAGAAGTAAAAATTGGATTTATCATATTGAATTAATAAATTTTTGTAAAGAATGATCGCAATTGCGATAGCAACCATGATATTATGTTTGTTAAGAGCATCATAAGATGAAAAAAAAATTGAAACTAACAATGATTAATGTCTCAATTTTAGTACCAATAAAATAATTTGCCGAAAATACGGGAATCATTCCCGCGGAAAAAAGTAATTAAAATCAGACAACGGCAAAGAAGTGGCTGAACCCCCCGATTTCTTAAAAAATGATAAAGAACAAAGCGCCAATATTTCTGATGCAAAACGCGCTAAAGAAAATAATGGAAGCAAATTGAGATCTTAACCGAAAATATATCAAAACCTTTTTTCATGTAAATGAAACTAAATCGGACAATGCCCGCTCACCGAACAATCAGTTAGAAATGTCCGATTTCTGTAAAAAACTTGAAAATAGAAATTGTTTCAATTAATTTTTAATCAAAAAATACAAATCTCACCAAATGAAAACTCCAATTTGTGTTTGATAATAAATAAGAACAAAATGATATTAAAAATAAATGTATTAAAACGTCTTATATAATACAGATAAGTGCAACTCCGAGCCTGTTCCAGGCATCCGACTTTGCTTTTCTTCTAAAAATTAGGATTGGTTGTGTTTCTCGCCAAGTGTGCTTTCTATCAATTTAAAAAAAAATGTGTGTCGATGTGGAAAGATTAGATGGATCATCGAACTGCCCAAATATCGCTGGTATCCTCTAAATCTGGGGGAGGAGGGATGAGATAGTGAAGGTATTTACGCGGCCCCAGGGAATCTCGAAGTTCGAGATTTTAAATGAAATCAAGTAAAAACACGGAGTCGTAGAACTCTTAAAAATCTCCAATGCTTTAACTAATGAGTGGGGGCGTCGGATGTGGCAATGGTGAAACCACAAAGAGAAGAATTCGACGTGCCGAAAAGCACTATAGATTGGTCTGGATGGACGCTGTGACAAGAATACCGTATCTCGAGTCAGACAAAATTGGTGTTTTTGCGCCTGGCCTAATCGAATGTCGAGCCAACAAACGCAAATCGGGTTTTGTTGCTATGTCGTATTTTTTTCCCGTTAAAGAATCACAGGCCGAATAAAATAATGAAATAATAAAAACATTTGGTGTTGAAGTATTGTGGTCATCAGGAACCGCGCATTTAAAAGTCCGGAAGCGTTTACCTAAACTGCAAGTATAGACTAAGGGCAGCGCACTAACAGGAAACTAACGAAGGAACTACAGTATTGGATGTAACATAATATTTGACCTCACGGGTTGTGACCCGAAAAAAAACGATTGCCGGGCGAAAAAAAATTTGTTTGGCATCTAGTGGTAAGGAAACTGACTTTTAAAAACCCAAGTTTTAAGAGCACTTTAATCTTCGAATGGAGCAACAAAACTACCATTAAACTTAATGTTTTAAGAAAAAAGGGCCGTTGAACAGAAGTAAAAAGTTGCTGACCGCTTTGAGAAGTTAAAAATTTTTGAAAAAAGAAAACAATTTCTGGAAAATTCTGAAAAAAATTGGTGTCATTTCGAAGGAAAAAATCCAAGTCTCGGACACTAATGTTTTTCTAAAACATTTCCCGTCGCCAAGCTCTTCCCAGGTCTAATTTTTCTGGTCAGATCGTTCAAATTCCGTGACGAAACGAGGGAAAACAGCAAAATATGTAAGAAAATCCCCGACGATCCCGACACGTCACGTAGCCCAAATTTGAAACAAAAAACCGGCATTAACTCGTAAAAGATCGGATTTTTGAAAAAAATTTATTTTTTCCATTTTAAATTCAGCTCAAGATTTTTTTTCTCCGTTTAGCTTCAAGAGCAATCCACAAAAACTTAGAAATTCGCCTCAGTGGCGTCCCTAAGTAAGTTGAACACCATGTTTCTTCGAATAAACCCGCCATTTGTAAACAAAATGTACACGAATCTGTTCTTTGAGAAAATTGAGCTGCAAAGTCGTTAAACTAAATCATAAAATTACGTGTTTTTCGTAAATCTAGAACGAGTCCAGATCAAATTGTTTTGGCAAAATATTCTCGATCACTGGTCGACGAAGGTAAAAAACAGTTTTTCTTACCAAACGTTTCATCAATTTCCAACTTGGAGCCGTTTCCGAGATAAAAGACATTGAAGGTCCAAAATCAGCTTGTTGCTAGGGAACTCGACTCCCACTGTGGTGCCTGTGGTGCTTCAGGAAATTTTTTCGTACTTTGGGGTCGGGGAGCAAAAGGAAGATTTCATTGGAGGGTTTTCCAGAATTCTCGATAACTTGTTTCGGTTTCGCTTCTGATACCGGCGATCCTAGAAGATCTGGCTCAAAAACTGTGTGATTACGCCGCCTCAATTAACCAGTTAGGTTACAACCACCACCGTGAAAGAACGGAGATGTTTTTGAAAAGCGTCAAATCCAAAAAAAAACTGGTATGTAGGTTAAAAACTTCTTTATAGACATAGGTGTAGGTCAAAAGTTTTTATACGTGAAGCTGAGATACTCGTCGGCCCACAGGTGCCTTAACGGTCGTAGAACTTAAATATGATTGCTGGCCGAAAATATTTGTCAAAATTGATCGTTGTTTCGCTGACGCACAAGGATTGCCGAAAAAATCAAAGTTAGTTATTGGGAACCGGTAAAGGCACGTTTGGGTCGGAAAATTTGAAAGTCGCGTGTAGTAGCGTTTTCGCCCCTTGGCTAAAGGATTTTTGACTCTATAAGTTTAAAAAATCAGAGTCAAAAAGCAGGATCAATATCTGTGCCAATGGTTTATGTTTTCGCCCGTTATCGATGATGTGAAGAAAAACCGTGGTTACTAAACATAGTCCGTTTCCTCAAAGGAAACTCACATCTCAAAGAATGTGTTACTATCTATAATGCGCGGTGTTCTGAATGTCCCGACGTTATGTTGTCTTACTGATTGTCTCGGAGTCATCGATCGATAGAAGGATGGCTTGATATTGGGACCGGGGCTTAGAATTTGATCATGGTGTGTAAACATCCAAAACTCAAGGCAATCGTGATTCTTGAATATGTTGGTTGTTAGCAGAAAATGTAAGCCGGACATGCCGTATCAAGGGAATTGCTCAGCTACCGCATGCCAAATTAACTCATTGTCGATTTGACAAAATCAGGGTATCAAAATATTCAGCGGATGGGAACTGTGAGTCTTAGAGGTGAAATTTAAAAGGTTAGATTTCGTCGCTTAGGTAAAATTTGTTAACCTCAATCTAGAGCACTGATGAAGGTGAATGTTCCCGTAACCTGTATATAAATTAGAGCTAATCAAATGGCAGAAGTGCTGGGTGGATTTAAAAAGGTCGCGTGGATTATTTTAGAAAAAAGGCTAACGTAGTAAACCGGCAACGGTTCAATTGATTTTCAACAAGTGACCGCGGATTGGCAGCAAAGAACCGTGCGCAATTAGGGGTTGAAGATTTGTCATAATAAGATGGAGAGACTGGTAGAAGAATCAAACGCAAGAGATTATAGGTGATCTTGAGATTAAAATTTGATGAACTTCGAAGGTTGAATCTGTTCAAAAAATTAATGTCATCAAACCAAATTTGACAAGAGAGAAGATGTAACGTCGCGCTAAATTTAAAGGCCAAGAAGAGAACAACTGTAAGTCTTTATATGCAATTTACAAATATTTGTTATTTTTCGGAAAATTTTTGACACAAATCACTTGCTAAATTTTTTTAAATTAAAAGGTTTCAAGGCTGGTTTGCTATATGAAAAAAATATTATTTTCGAGCTTTTAATTCCCGTCCCTCATGCAGCGAGATCCGTATAACTCTGCCCCGGTGCCCGAAATTGAAGACAAAAAAGAATCGCGCCGGAGCGAGGCGCTGAGGTACGGCTGGTTAGGGTGGCCGCCACTTAAAGCTAGCTATTCCAGGTGAAATTTGAATCATGTGAAATGAGGGAATGCCTCTTGCGGGTACTCGTATAGGGATGTGGCGATGGGTAGGAGATTGTTGACCCCTCACACCCTTGACTATCTAAGGCAACAGAGAATTTCCGGGAGCCAAAGCACGGCGCAGAAGAACATCGCAACAGACTACAATTTCAAATATGCGTCATAGGGTGATTGCATTTTTATTTCCAAAAATATTGTTGAAAATTTATACGATCGGCCGGTTCGGAAAGTTAGTTTGTTCGCTACTTTTTTTAGGAAGTTTTCGTCAAAATTAGTCTTAGAAAGAATTTAATGTGTCTGAAAACGGATAGCGAAATATCTAAAATTCTGTAGCAAACAAGTGTTTGTAGAGGAAGTGTTTGAAGGATCGTTTTGATGATGGGTTCAATTGATGCTCGCTCTATACGGCAGAAAATTTTTACAGTGATTTTAGAGAACTGTCAAAGAATAAGAAAAAAAATACTTTTTCAAAAAATTCTTTTGCGAAATAATTGAACGCAATCTAACCGCAAAAGACCGAACAAAGACAAGATCGATCAAATATGAGAAACATATAGTGGTACTGATTTTAGTTTATTCAGCTGATTAGCAATATAGTTTCACAAGTTTACCTTGCATTTATTCGACGATCGCTGCGGGATACTAATAATTGTTGTTGTAAGCGATCAAGATAGTGCATCATTCAAATTTGAGAAACCAGCTTTAATAGCTAAAGGTCCAACTCCTAGGATTCTGTACTATTATGTCAATTAAAAAATGATTAGTGGTTTTCGAATGAGTACACAGGTGAGTGACGACCTTCTTCTCTCGTGTTTAACTCATCTCGGTTATTTGTAAACTTCGAATTTAATGGTGTGTTTACTATTTATCCTGATCTCAATCAGTGACAAATAGAGTAAATTGATATCTTCCCCAGTGTTCCCCATGGATAAGACGCTCAAGTAAGTATGCCTTAGAAGGCTGTGGGTGTGAGCGTAAGTTCTGCGTTTCCTGGGGTGTGGAGGAGTTGAATCGACAAAAGATTGTCCAGATGCTAATCTAAATTTCGAAATATAAAATTAAAAAAAAAAACGTATGGATGGGCCCTGAGAGCTAAAATTTCGAATCTAATGATAAAAAAAAACAGGGGAAACCAAAACATTTCTTTTATAGTCTGTATAAATTGAAACAATTAAATCTACGCCAATATGCCGATACGCAACATTTCAGGGGACTTTTCGAACTGCCATCTCAAACACTACACATGGAAGAAAAATAAACGAAATAAAATTGTGGCACAGCTGAGGAGACATAACTTAAATAATAGTCGATTGTATAAATCAGCGCCCTAACAGCTAACCTAGGCATCATCACAGAAGAGGCGAGACCGACCACCTAATCGATTCTTGTCCCGATTAGTTATTCTGGAGTAAGACTTGTTTTTAGCGCAGACCGGACCGCCTTAAGACAGGTGAAACTGCTAAAGCTTACAGTGTGAAAAATCAGCGATGTGTAAAATGGTCAAATAATTGCAAAGAAGAAATGAGCGTGTTATACAGTCGCGCAAAGTGGAATTTTGACGCGCCGGTTTTACTTCAATTGTCTACGTTCAAAGTGTAAAATATCAAAAGATATTGTGATTTGCGTTTTTTTTTCTGGTATGAACCAGAAATGAATTTTTTGTGTTGCCTTTATTTTTCTCTTGTATTGCTGATTTGTTGCTATTTTCGTCAGCTAATTGGTCAACAGATAATAAGTTTTGTTGTTATTGGACAGGTAACCTTTTTTTTGTTTAACTTTTGGCTGCAGAAAGTCCGATTCGTCTGTTTTTCATGAACTCCAATTCAAATCTTCATATAATATATATGGAGGGAGGGGTGATATATTTATAGTTCCTTGTTCGGACGTAACTCCATTCGAAAAAACGTTACGGCATGCTTATGAGGAATTACGAAAAACCGTAATTTTATGATATTTAAGAATTTGCAGCTCAATTTTCTCAAAAAAGATTCGGTACATTTTGTTTAAAATTGGGTATTATTCGAAGAAACATGTGTTATACTTAGGGAGCGCACGAGGCGAATTTTCTAAGTTTTGAATGGTTGCTCTTGAAGCTAAACGAGAAAAAAAATCTTGAGCTGAATTTAACATGAAGAAATAAAAAATAAATTTTTTTCAAAAATCCGATTTTTACTGGTTAAAATACCGGTTTTTTGTTTAAATTTGGGCTAGTGACGTGGGGATCGTCGGGGATTTGTAAATTTTGCTGTTCTCCAGGAAATTTGACACGATTTGACAGAAAAATTAGACCTGGGAAGAGCTGGGAAAATTTTTTAGAAAAAAATTAGTGTCCGAGATTGGATTTTTTCCTTCGAAATGACCAATTTTTTTTCAGAAATTTCCAGAATTTTTTTTTTCAAAAACTTTTAGTTTCAAAAGGTAGCAAATTTTATTCTGGCAACGGCCCTAATTCTTCAAAATTAAGTTAATGGAGTTCTGTATGCTCAAATTCGAAGTAAGTGCTCTAAATTGGCGTTTTAAAAAGTCATAAAAATAAATTGTATCAAATACTGTAGTTCTCTCGTTAGTTTTCCTCGTGCGCTCCCTAGTTATACTTGACAGTTTAGGCAAGCTTCCAGGATTTAAATGCGGGTTCTGACTGACACAATACTCAACACAAAATGTTTTATTATTTCATATTTTATTGGTGTGATTCTCTAAACGGGAAAAATAGGAATGAGCAACAAAACCGATTTGGTTTGTTGCTCGACATTGATTAGGCAGGCGCAAAAACACCAATTTTGTCTCACTCGAGATACGGTATTCTGTCACAGCTCCACCAGACCAAATTATAGTGCTTTTCGGCGTCGATTCTTTCTCTTTTGTTCCACCATTTCCAACGACGCCCCAACCTAGTAAAATTGGCTTTTTAAGNACAGGATTTTTGGAGTTCGAGACATTAATTTGTCAAATCGAACATTTTTTAAATTGAATGAGCCTTGGGAGAAAAACCCATTTTTTTAGAAAAAATGTGGCGTGAAAGCCGGGTTACTTTTTTTATATAAACTTTTAATTTTTTTAAAATTTGTTTTATTTTTAATAACAAATTGAGTTTCATTTGGTGGATTTGTTTTTTAATCAAAATTTTGAACAATTTCTATTTCGTTTTTTGAAGAATCGGATTTGAACTTTTTGGCATTGTCCGATTCTAGTTTATTTTTTGAGAAAAAAGGTTCTGATTTTTCCGGTAAGATCTCAATTTTTAAATTTATTTTTTGCGCGTTTTGCTCGAAATTTTCGGCGTTGTCCTTTTCATTTTTTAAAGAATCGGGCGCGAAGAATTTTGCGTCTAAAAAATTGAAGAAATTATCTGTTGCAGTTTCAATTTTTTCATCTTATGATGCTTTAAAATCATCATCGGTTGCTTCGATGCGTAATTCTTTCAAAAAAGTTATTAATTCAATATGTAAATCCATTTTTATTTATTTATCTTCCAAAATAAATTATTGGAACGTTTTTTCTTAAATTTTTCAATTGGAATTTTTATTTTCAATTAAAACGTCTTTACAAATTTATGATTAAATTTTTTTTGATTTAAAATAGCAGAATTTTCATTTTTAACAATTTTTGTCCGCCATTACAGCGTCTCTACTAATTTAAAGTAAAGTCCCTAACCCCTTGAAATGCAAAAAAAAATAAAAAAAATAGGCATTTCAATGGGGCAAAGGGGATTATGCGCATTTCAAGGGGGATTTCTTTTTTCTGATGAAAAATTGTTTTTTCTTGATATCTTTATGTTTTTTCGATTCTTAGAATAATTCTACACAAAAAACGAATTGTGGTTTGCTGAATTTCTAGTTTCAAAGACTTAAAAAGTCAAATTTAAATTTTCTAGAAATTTAATAATACGAATAAATGTTTAGAGAACAATTAAGCAATCTTTATTCATAAATTAATGTACAGAATATAGTGGAAGTCGGTGCTAATAAATCGCAATATAAACTTCTTGCTCAAAAGTGTTAGTGATATGACCTATTCGCCGTAAGGCCTCTATTGGCAGGTTTCTGAAGGTTTCTGGAGTACCATTAATTCTAGCAATTACTTGTCCCTGTATTTGTGTACCGAATTTTTCAGAAAAATAAGTAGCCAAATAAGTCTGCGTTTTTTTCGACCGCTGTCTATATAAAAATCATATATTTTTTTTGCTAATGTCAAACTATTACGCTTTAAGTATTTTCTCGTCATTTTTATTTATACATTTGTATACAAAAGCAGACCTTATATGCAGTATTTTTGAGTCCCATACTGACAATTAAACAAATAAACCCTTTTACGCGCAAAAAAACGATCGGAAATATCATCTTGCCAGGTGATGATCGGTAGAGATAATCAAAGAAACATTTT
>SCLH01001018.1:13355-41560 GCA_004367855.1 Oikopleura vanhoeffeni | reverse complement strand
TGGGGTCATTCGGCTTTGAAAATAATATAAATGATATGTCTAAAAATAACTAAGGCCTTAATTTAACTATGTCAAATTACAATTTATCAAAAACATGATTTCTAATATCTCTATCCAAGAATATATTGACAAAACAAATTGGTGTTTATCCCACTCTCACAAATTGATAAGATGGCATGCAATCTGGAGCTAAGCAGGTTTTTGAATGGAGCTCGGTGGGATATGAGATGGTGTTTAGAATGACGAAACATTGAATTAATACAGTGGGTACTTCCAAATCGTAACCTCTCACAAAGTCACCGTGTACCTCATATTTTTACCCTAATCAAAGTGCCTCTCAAAAGTAAATGGGGGTCAACACTGAAAATTTTTCGGTTTTTTGAAACAACTCATCTATTTTAATAGTTTCATAAAAAATATGCGTTTCACAGCAATCAGTATTAAAATATGTTATGAATAGCAAACACAAGTTCTCCGTGAAAAACTGACCAGGAAAAATATGTTTGAAAACGTTTATCTCCTTTATTGACGGAAATAAGGCTAAATATTTTGTGTCATACTATTAACACGCTACTTTTCATGATGAAGCAGCGCGCGCGGTGGCTGTGATGCAAAAAAAGAACGAAAGTGACACAAATTTTATACCAAAATTTGTTAGCATTTTCTGGGCTTAATCGCTTCAATCAAAAACATTATCGATTTTAATTGAAGAGTTAAGATGCTAATAAATAGACTTTTTTGAACGTCACGGAAATTTGTTTTTTCATATTTACGAATGACCTAAATGTACACTAATTATTTCTTGACCATTCAATAGTCGACAACTTTGTTTCTGTGTTATTTTGAAAGTTTCAACCAATATGTGCTCTAGTTTTTTTGCTGCTGAAGTGAAATTGTGCGTTTTCAAAAACGTTTTAGTGAAATGATTCACAAGTTTGTACCTTTAAAATTAAATATATAAAAATTATAAAGAATGTTTTTTTAGATTGTGTTGCATTAATTTTTTGTGACTTTTTTGTTTCATTAACAACGGACTTAAAGGCCAAGGATAACTTTATCAAGTATGAGCCATGACATGGCTGCCATGTGAGCTCACAACAATCTTTCCTGGTAAAACGACTCCCATAAAACGAGGGTTCGGTTAGAATTATTACACACCATTCGCCACGTAGTTAATATACTGTTATTAGTTAGCCCCTCGCGAGATGCACCATCACCTCAAAAATGTGCATCTGTGTGTTGTAAGTAATTAATTTTCTAAGAATTATTGTTGAATTTGATCTAGGCTTCAAGAAATCATCCAAAATGGTATGCTCGTATTTTTTTATACACCTTTAAAGGTGTGGGTGTCGTTAATTTGAAGGTTTTAAACGTGGTTTCTCGGTTAACAAGCATTGGCGGTCTTGAGATTATTTCAAGATTAATTGTAATCTGATACAATTCCACCTACGCCCATACAAAAACCTTCGATAAGCCTCCTCGAAAAACACTAAAGCGGTATCTTCTCCGTCAATTTACATCATTTTTTTAATTTTTTGTGTCAGACTCCAAAAAAAATACAAACAAGAATCTAAAGCCACTTTTTGAAATATTGTTTTCGGAGGAAAAAAAACGAGAAAACATCAAAACAGAAATTTTAACGAAAATTTAAAAAAAGAAAGAATTATCCGTCAAAAGCAAATTTTCGAAAAACTGGCTCTAGATTATTGTTTGTATTGCTCTTTTGGAGTTGCTTAACTACGAGTTGCTTTAACTACGTACGCTTTCTTCTGCCACAAAATTGTTTTATTTTATTTTGCAAACCATCGTCATCGATCGTCGACTTAATTCTGTATTTTATTATTTCAAAACCATCGTCAAAAATGGTTTCTAACCGATTTAACTAGATACTCAAAGATACCGTGTTTTTTTCAGCCATCGTCAGTTTGCGACCACATTCGAGGTTTCTGGAACTTCCGGCAAGACCGGAAATGAGCTGAACGCGCTGTGTTGATAATGTACTCGTTACGTTGGTGTGAAATTTTCGATTAACTCCTGGTGGCATTTTTATGGTTCAAGACAATTTTGCCTCTGTTTTCGGTGACGTTTTTGGCGGCCGCAACCGGAAGTTTTATATGAATGTAATACCATGAGAGCTATTTACAAATAATAGGATTAAACTTTTGAAAGAATGGCTGAAATTAGGCAAATATAAATGCATTTTATGATAAGTTTTTGGTCAGATTTTTACTGATTTTGGATTAAAGTGTTTTGCTATTTTTATTTTAAAATAACAATTCAAAAAAATCTTCAACACAATTGTAAATCAGTTAATTATTAAGTCTGGCGTTAACAAATACAGAGTATGATATTGATAATTGAAGGGAAAGTCAGGTTCGATGCAGGAAACATTGAAAAGTGAAATGCGTTTTATGAAAAAAAAATTCGATCATAGTTTCCACTAAATTCATAATTGAAGATTTATACTGTTTGACTTGGTTCTTCAAGGGCACTTGCAGTTTCCAGTGACTTTGACGTCAACGAGTTGTGCAACGGCGACAATCGACACTTTGGCATCGAGAACAATGCTGAAATAGAAAGTGAGAAAAAATAGCGGTTCTTCGAGGCGCATGTTGAGTACTTTCTCTGACCAAATTTCTTATTTGGCATATAAACATAAAAGTTAGTTTCGCATCTTCGCCAGAACAACGCGATTACAGTACAGTCCATTTTGTCCCCAAATTTTTTCAAAAAACAAACAAAGACATTTTGGACAGTACACCGAAAAACTATCTATAAAACAAAAAATTGGAACAACACAGTTTCTCTTTAAAATTTTATAGAAAATTTTTCAAATACTTTACATTTGTCTAAGTGAAGTAGTGTACACTCTTTTGACCTAGCGTACTCAAAATCGGTGAGCACTTTTCGATAAGCTTATCGTTCATACGGTATTTTAAACAAACAAGTCAAATTAAGTAACAAACATTAAATGTTCTACCTAAGGCAGCCTTTATTGTATAACTGGTTTCCTTTACATTTTACAGTTAATGTACAGTTCCTAAATCTTTGAATAAAGTTTTATTATTATTGAAAAAAAATGAATGATTTGTCTATAAATATTCTCATTTTTGTAGTTTTCTAGAAACTACAGGTAATTTGATACCCAGTATCATCTTGATATTTAAGAAGAATTAATTTTCACTCAAAATCTCAAGTACAAAAATTATTTTTGACGCTTACGATTGATTTTTCCAACTTTCAATCACATATAATCGTGTTAATTTACTTTAACTCAACATGGGCAGAGTAGAATATATGCAATTGATGCGTTCTTGTTATTTCTGAGACTGCAACTAAAACAGTATTTTTTCAGCCGTTGCAAAATCCTCCTTCCATTCTGGGCTGGTCCATCCTGGGCATCCAAACCGCGTAGGCGTGACCGGCTAATCTCTTCCCAATCAAGGATCTCAGCTGACCAAAACCTCCATTTAGCTCGTTAAAGGTGAGGGCAATACAGCCCTGGGTGTTTCTTAATGCCTGATATCACTTAAAAGCAATTGTTAAGAAAAAACTAAAAGTATATATCAGTCATTATCAAAACCTTAGTGAAGTTATGCAAAGTCTGCAATTTACAAATAAAAACCAGGGGTAAGTACTTGGCAAAAACACCAAGTATTTACAACCTACAATATTATATTGTACTAAAAATTGTACACTATTAAATTGTACTAAAACTCTTTGAGTAAAGTAGTTTTGAGAATATCGAAAAAAAAACATTTCGCCAGATCAGATGTTTGAGTACTTTTGTGCCTTATTTCTACAATCATTAAACTTTCTAGATTCTATATAACTTATTATTGTTTCTTTTGATTTTTGTTCTGAAAACATCCTTATACTGGTTGAGTCATCTGTTTTGTATGGTTTTGATCGGATAAAAAAAATAAGGCAATTATCCCTCCATCCCTTTTTTCCGATTGGACCAGAGAGCAAGCCCATTTAAAGCCATACAAAACAGATAACTCAACCTGCATAATATAAATTATATTATATAATGATGGTTTCAGAAAAAATTCATATCCTGAAATTCATCAATAATCTAAAAGAAAAAACAATATTTATTTTCTGGAACTATGTAACAAAACGTCTTTGTTGAAAACAGATGCGGTAATGGAACATTGTGCGCAAGTGGGGGTTAAATACTAAATTAAAATTATTCGGGGTACTCATTTCAGCGTTTTGCGCAGTTTCTTCGAATGACATAAGTATACGACAAGGTCCGGACTTACCGGTTGTTACGATTGAGATTATAATTACTATATATTTAATACGAAAATACAAGGTTTGAAAATGTTCACGTTTCATATTTTCAAAATTTCTTCAAAATTTGACAGCTCACTTTAAAATCTGCAAATTTTTAACAAAAAACGTAACTTTTGATTAATTTTGAACAAATTTTTTTATTTTCTTAAAATCTCCAGGATTGTCAATTTGTAGGGCAAGTTTGACATTTCCCCCTTTTTTAAACAAACTATTTGGATGTTCCGAGTTAGTTTCTGGAACATGGTTTTTGGTATTACACTTTCAAATGTCAAATACCGTAGTTGCTACGTAAACCTTTAATCAGAAGGGAACTTAGTTTTTCTGAAATTAGTTTTTCTAAAATGTTATTTTAGGAGGCAACTTTTGAACCAGAAGTTTCATTGAAAAATCATCTTTGCTTGTTAGGTCGTCTCAAAAGGTAACATGTTAAATCATCATATTTCTGAGGATACAAATCAAAAAATATTAGGAATATATTTTCAAAACTAAATTGAATTTTCACTTGGAATAAGTTGGAATACACTTGAAAAGTTTTTAAGGTGGTAATTCTCATAAAATGCGGGTAAAAAAAATATTATTGATTTGACATTAATGGTATTTTTCTGGAAACATGGACAATTTGTAATAAAATGGTGGTGTTCTTAGATCGTTTTAAAAAATTTTGGTTTTTGTTAGGCATTTTCGTCAAAAATTATGAATTTTCATAAATTCAAAAGACCGTTTTAGGACAAAAGATCACTTTATTTAGAAGCTCGTCATCTTCAAATATATTGTTTGAGTGTGAGATTTTTGTTCACAATTTGCAATATCAGTATAGTTAAGTATATATAGTAATATGAGTTTCGCCTTTTCCACGACTTTATTCCTTTGTATATTTTGTCGATATTCATCTTTTGTTTAGTGGCAAAAATCGTTGTGTAGTAGAATTGCTTTTAAATAGATAATCTCATAATCAACAATGGTGATAACGGGAAAAGCATTTTTTCAAGCCTAGACTCTGATAGGTTTATTTTGATAAACAACATATTCTCTACAAAAGAATCTGATAGAAAAAAAAATTAGTCACTAATTTGTTATGCTTGATTAACGTTAGCTGATATCAGTATAATACTATTAGCAAAGCCTTTTGAAATCAGTTTGCTCTATTTTTGGAAACTTTTGAATCGGATTTCGAAATTTCAAATTAGTTAAAATTTACAAGCATTTTTGAAAATGATGGAGAATTTTGGTCAAAAATGTTTTCTTTATAAAACACTAACTTTCGCCGTTTTTTACTTTATATCCACTTTCAGAAGAGTCCATGTGAAAATTTCGGTACGGATTGAAATTCTAAAAATGTGTTCATGATCGGTCGGAAGAACATTGTAAGTATGAGATCGTCGTTCTGATTTTTCCGATTTGCTAAAGGTACCGACTCCTTCCTCTAAAATATCCCCCGACAAAAAAATGTTTGAGAAACAAATGATGTTGTCGCCTAGACTATGTCTATAGCTCTATACAGTTATAGACTATAACATACCTATAAGTTAACATCTCTTTCAAAATAAATCAAAGATTTTTAGCTAAATTATAAGAAATCAATGACGAATGATTAGTTTTTTGTTCAACGTCATTGATTAACCAAAACTAAAGTAAGATAAACACAATTTTTATATAAAAAATTGAAAAATATAATAATATCAAGTACACGCCGTAAAATTTTGTACATATATGTTTTAGAAATAAACACAGAATGGTGAATTTTAACCAAAATCTATTTATAGACAAGCTAGATATATAGGGATATCCTTTATCACACTTTGAATTATGCCGTAGCCAAATAGGAGAATCATAAAGAATTACCTAAAAAAATCGACGTGACTTACGCATTCTAAGCAAAGTGTGATAGAAGGATATATCAGCGATGATTTTGCATAATTAAGTTCATCAATATTTTCTCAAATAAATAAATATTTTACATGTTTTTTTTCTTTGTTGGTTATTCATTAGCTCCAAATTTCAAGACATTTTGTTTCTCTTTTTTAATGCAAAAAATATATTTTATGTATTCGTCAAATAGTGACTGTCAAGAAATACGTGTTCATCCTCTCCCGAATAATCGCAAGGAAGACTTTTAATAAAGATACGCTTATCGGTAATTCTATTACAAAACGATTTAATAGAAACATAGTCCAGTCTCGGCTCACCCAAAGCTTATCGAGTTAAGTGATTTCTCTACCGCCACGAAGCCTCATATATATAAACGAGATGTTTGAGAATGGCGAATCTCGCATAATATATTTGACTATTGCCCTATAGTCTATGGAGTTTAACAATGTTTGGTCTTCAAGATATTTGGCCTCAAAAAATATAAATTGTTTTTATTATGACGGGTACCTCTGAAACAGTTTTTTTCTCTCTGAAGATATAGAAAAGTTAATTTATTTTCGGTAAATTTGTTTTCCGACCCATGCTGATTTGCTACTTCTAAAATCGATCTTGGTACTCTTCCTAATTTTCCCGAGCAAAAAATATTTTCAAAACTTTGCATAATCGGCCTGAATTTTGAAATTAACATTTTTGAACAATTTGTACAAATAAGTGAGGAACAATTTTTTCCCTTTATGATTTCTATTTAAAAAAAGGATAAAATATCGAACTTTAACCTTTGACCTATTTCCAAACGTCATTGATAACGCATTTTTCTTGATCATTCGCTTTTAGGAACAAACTTTCTACTTTGAAACTGACGACTCCAGGAGATGAAGGTTAATGATCGGTGTTCTGCTTTTTTTATCAAGCCATAATCAACTGTTTCTTACTGACCTAAATGATGCCATTTGAACGTTCGAGTATATTTTAAGGGAGTGGCGTTTCGTATTTGCTACAATTCTTACTTCAAACTTGTCATTTGAATTTATTTTTCTATGTTGATCTTTTCAAAGATAAGAAATTAAATAAATATAATCAGTGTCTTCCATGTGCGTTTAGGATTTTTATCTATTTGCTAAAATTCTGAAAAAGCTTTACTTTATTTTTTGACCATATTTTTGAATGAGTTCTTTAGCGGCTGACCTTGTTCATGAATATTGTTCTCGCCCAGAAAATCTCGGAAAATCAGAACAAAACACAAATACATTCCAATGGCAAGATTATCTTATTTTAGGATCGGGTCAGAATAAATGAGTTTAGGTAGATGAATAAGTTCCAAGCATTTATAAGAGCACCAAAAAGATGAACTTTGACCCAAACATAAGGATTGGTTTTGTCGATATCTGGATTTGTAGGAATTTATTTTGCTTATAAGGATCGAAACAAAGATACAGCTGAATACATGATGGGTGGAGTCAAGGGCGAAAATTAAAATTTTTATAAAATATTTCAGTTTTCAAAACTTTGATACAATTCAAAAACCGCTTACAGTGCTGCAAATTTCAAAAGGCGTCCTTAATAATTTTCCTAATTATTTTTTAATAGCAAAAAATCTGATCTTGATGCTACGTAAAAACTTTTGTCAACCTTTAATTTATTGTTAAATAAATTTTTGCTATTTTGTTTGAGATGAAACTTATGGACCAATGAAAAATATCGTTTCGCAACAAGGACTCCGTAAAACAACTAAAAGGGACTTGTCCTTAAGAACCATATCCAGTTAATTTTTATCTAATTATGAATTTAATTTTGATTTTTCTCAGGAAATGTTAGCCCGTTGCCTATTGCTCTATCTCTAGCAACAACATTTTTTTCTGCAATCACTATTTTGACTACTCCTGTGGAATATTACCGATATGGAACTATGTTTGCGTACAATGTTGTCTGCTATTTTATTTGCACTTGTTTTGCCGCGGAAGTGTTTGGACCCATGTACCAGAAATTTGGACTGACCTCGTTATATGAATATTTGGAATTAAGGAAAAAATTTTATGAAATCTTATATAAATTATATTTGAGCTTTATATAAATTACAGATAGAATCCAAAATTTTGTAAACCCCCCCCCTCGAAAACGTCGGACGTTAAGTGGTTTTGAAATTAAGAGTCTTGGTTGACCGAAAGATGGCGCTTGAGGCGAAATTATAATTTCATTTCCGTTTGTCACTCGAAATCTAAATTTGCTTTGAGAGACACCTCGCAAATTGCGAGTCGCAATATAAAACTTCCCGAACAAAAAAAAGACAGTATGTGGAAGTAATTTAGGCACTTAAATTGTATGGTTATAAAAAGTTGGATTGACAGCGAATAGCTGATAATATTTTATTTGAGTTAGGTTGAGTTAGGTTGAGTTATTTGAGTTAAAAATCAATAATCAAGCCAAATATTTAATGAATTAGAAAAATTAGAATTATCAATAAAATTATAAGAAATCCTCATCCACTTTTTTTGATTGGCCTGAAGATTTCCCACGCTACCCTCATTCATAATATTTATATAGGAAGCGAGTTTACCCTCAAATAGGACAAAAATATATAACTCAACCTGTATAAAATTTCATTGAGATTCAATCGATATATTAGATATTTTGTTTCTGTCGAATATATGGTTCAAAATATAATATATATTGGAATGGTCATTTATACGCCAGCTGTTGCACTCGAAATTGTCACAGGAATGTTCTGACAGTTTTTCATTACAGTCATCGCCCCCTAACTGAAACACTTACCGACCTATAAAAAGTGTTCCAGTTAGGGGCTGTGTTCCAGTGAAGACGCACGGTGCGCCGCGCACTCCTATACTTTTGCTGAGAAAGCTACATTGCAGATCAAAATTTTCGTTATTTTGGTGTTCCATTCGTAAGTAAATGAAACAAGTTTTGTGTTAAACATAAATTATCGTACACAAATCAAATAAAGACGGCAGGTCTGTATCATTTATTTTTTAAACTTGTTATTGAAATTTGCTTTGTTTTTTCTTGTTTCGAATTTCTGAACCGCTCAAACCAGTGGTAATGCTTCAAAATTGTGAATTTTTTCAAAAACCTTTTGCAAATTCGGCGGGATGTTCAGAATTTTCTCTCATAAACTGTTTTATCTGCAGTATTTCTAAAAAACGTAACCAAGAATATTTCGGTAGTTTTTAGCGCTAATTTTATATGTTAATATCGAAAATGATCCCTACTGCGCCTTTCACACCAGTAAGCGTAAGTAACCAATGAAATAGCGGGATTCTTGAATTAAGTCGACAATCGAGTATTCTGATTGGACACTGGCTAATAGTTACACCTACTGGTGTAAAAAGCGCAGTAGGGATTATTTTCGATATATGAGTTATTAATGATATTATTATCACGTTAGGTTTTTTGAAATATAATCTAGTGCCATATCTAGAATTCAAAAATGTAATAATAAAAAAACTATCATCTCATAATCCTTTTTTATATGTTTCAATTTGAAACTTTCAAACGCCATAATAATGAGGGAAAATTCTAGAAAACAAGTTAAAAAATTCTTTAAAAAAACTTTCTGCAATTCTGTTTTTTAGGGCTTTTCAAAAGTATATCTATAAGTACTGTATATCAAAAAAGACTTTTTTTTACTGTTCAAGTTAGGGACACATTGACCGACCCAGAAAAAATGTTCCAGTGAGGGCGCTGTGTTCCAGTTGGGGATGTTCCAGTTAGGGAGCGATGACTGTATATTTATCATTGTATTTTGTTTTTCTATCAATTTCTGTAAAACACTCACTAAAGGGTTAGGCAGATGGGAGGCAGTATGGTTAACTGGTGGTATTTGCATATTTTACACGAGTATTGGAGGATTGAAAGCAGTAGTTTGGACTGATTCATTTCAAATTTGTATCATGCTCGCCGGATTTGTTGCTTTTATCATTAAAGGTTCTATTGATTTTGGTATGAGGCAGGAAATTTCAAAATTTTCATATATTTTGGTCAATTCAAATTTTTATCATTATTTTTGTAAGTTAATTTTTTTCATTTTATTTTTATGAAATTTCATCATTCATGTTTCTGATCAGATTTGATGACTGATTTTTCGAGTCAAATTTTATTTTTTTAATGATATTTTATACAGTACTTGCTCGGCGATAATGCAAATTTTCCGATTTGGGTTAAAGATATTTATCACGCTGCTCGAGTTCAGAAAACAAATTTTTTTCCATCAAACGTTTTTTAGTGGCCTTCGGTGTACGTGTCGCTGATCAAGCTGTTTTTACAGGTTTTGAACGTGGTTTCTCGGTAAACTAGAATAGGTGGTATTGCAAAAACATGTTCAACTTGAAGACAAGTTTTTGAGTTCATTTCAAGATTATTTGTAATCTGATAAGATTCAACATACGCCCACACAAAAACCTTCAATAAGCCTACTCAAAAAACACTAAAGCGGTATCTTTTTCGTCAATTTACATCAGTTTTTCAATTAATTTTTGTAAGACTCCAAACAAAAATCTAAAGCCACTTCCGAATTTGATTTTGAACGAAAAAATGAGAAAAACATCACAACAGAAATTTAAATAAAAATTCAAAAAAAAATCGTCTGTCAAAAGAATTTTGAAAAAAGGCTTTAAATTATTGTTTGTATTGTTTTTTGGAGTCTTACACAAATAAAATGATTTAAATTGACGGAAAAGATATCGTTCTAGTGTTTTTGCGGATGCTTCTTGTAGGTTTTTGTATGGTCGTAGGTTGGAATTATCAGATAAAAATAACCCCCTGAATTGATCTTGAATGCTTGTTCTTCAAATTGGGCAAGTTTTTGCGATACCACCTAAGCCAGTTCATCAAGAAACCGCGTCAAAAACCAAGAAAAAACAGCTTAATCAGCGATACTCACACCCTTAATGGTCAAGTTGATGCGTAAGTAGTAACTGACCTATTTGTGTGAATTTATAATGACGCTTGCCGTGGTTTGTGAAAATATAAACTAGTATTTTAAGATCAACTCATATATATATCCATTATTATCCCCGGGTCACTTTAAAAACTTATTCCCTATTCTTTTAACAGGCAAATAAGTTTTTAAAGTGAACCGGGGATAATAATCCATGTGATAAAGAGATATATATATATATATATTCGAGGAAACCTTATCACTGTCAGTTTTTAAATGATAAGTGCTATAAATAGCCGTTTCTATTAACGATTAAAAATTACAAAAATATAAATTCCAAATCTAATTCTTTGAAACTAGCGATATTTATTTTAAAGTTCTTTCAAAGTGAGATTTTGGAAACTTTTCGGGCCGGCGATCGAAATGTTTGGAATGATTTTTCGTTTGATCCTCGAGTTCGGCATACTTTCTGGTCAATTGTCGCAGGTGGGGTTGTTGGACAATGGGGGAACGCATATTGCACGTCACAGTCAATGGTTCAAAGAATGTTAGCGTGTAAAGATCATAAAAATGTAAATATTTTCTTGAAAATCTGAAAAAATTGTAATTTTTATATGAATTTTTGAATTCCAATGCTGAAAAATCAGAGAAACCCTAGTTTAATTCTTCATCGGCATCTGATGATCAGGAACTAATCAAAATATGGTTACATGATTAAACATAACATCCTGACCAAAATAAAACATCTAATAATAACCAGAATAGACTATTCCGAATACTGGTTTTTTCTGGACAAATTTACACAATAAAGTTTTATCAAAAATTATTAAACCATTATTTAATAAAGACTGCAAAAATAAAGCGCAAGTCAAAACTGTACTAAAAACCTTCTTTCACGTAACAATGTTTTCAAGATAATTTATTTGGCAAGTACTGTTATCATTTTAGGTTCGGTATCTGATAGTATCATACTGATAAAAGTTGGAACTCGAAAATCAATCCAATGCCCAAAATACATAAATATTAATCTACAAAACTAATCTTGGAAGTGGTTTCGAGTTATGCGTAGGTTGGAGCACTTATCATTGCGCTAAAATAATTCATTTGATTGGATTCTTCAACCTACGCATTGCACGGAACCAGTTTCACGATAAGCATTGTATCAAACAATATACATCTTGTTCCAATATAAATATCATGTTTAGATGCGAATTGCATTATACACAGCGTGGAGTCTAAGTGGTTCGATACTGATACTTGGAGGAGCAGTCGGTATGGTGCTTTATAAATATTATGAGACGGGATATAATTAATACACACCCACTGTATGTTAAATGTACATTCAAAAAAGAATGTTGAAAATTTGTCAAGAATTTTGAAGTTTATAAGGGTCTTACAGTTTATATCTGATTTTATAATGTTTTTCTTGACACGAAAAATTTGGGTCAAAACTCAATAATTAAAAAAATTTAAAAATTCATTTGAAAATCAAATCAAAAATAAAGCCGACTTCCAAAATTTTAGATTCGTTAAATATTTTATTTTATCTTTGACATTTTTGTACATTTTTGTATTAACCCATTTTTGTATTAACCCATTTTTGTATTAACCCAAATAAAAGTTAAATATCCCTTTGTAAAATGCTGTGATCCCTATCTTGCAAATTGGGTAGATTCTAGAGATCAATTATTACCGTACTTGGCTACTGATATTTTTGAATCACTTCCTGGCATGGCTGGACTTTATGTAGCTGCAGCCTTCTCGGGTACTTTGAGTACAGTCAGCTCTGGGATTAATTCGATCACGACTTGTTTTATAACCGATTTTATCAGACTGAATGAAAAACATATATTTGGAAAAGAAAAACCAGATAATTTTTATATGTGGATGGGGAAAATAATGAGTGTGGTCTTTGGATTATTCTGCATTGGTGAGTTTAAATAAGTTTCGAACATTTTTTTCAAATTTTATTGAACTTTTACTCGATCAGTTTCTAAGTAATTAAGCTGTTTTTTGTTGAAAAAACCACAATTTATTTTGATGAAAATATTTTCTTGAAAAATGCTGCAGCTTCTACAATGGCTGTTTCACCATATTTTGCGTTCGTACAATTTCATTAAGAGAACTGAAATCATACTTTTTTGCTCGCGAAAATCTTTTTTTGGACATGTTAGGATCGGAATATTTCGATTTTTCACTTTTCGAAAATTACAAGTTAGATTACAACCTACGTTTTCGAGCGACTAATAAAGTTAACCAATACATAAATTAGTTTGCTGATGGGTTATAATTTGCACGTGTTGTCACGATAACTTTCACAGAAAAAATATAATCAAATTAAAATGCAACCAACGTACTTTATGACTACTTCATCACATGGAAGAAAAGATCTTTAGACCAAGCGTCAAGTGTTCGCGCTTTAAATTTTTTAAAATCACTTATTGGTCAGCGCCTTCATTCCTGACGCTNCCGAACGTGCAACGAGACACTTAGTGATCCCCTTCTTCCATCATCCGCTTCGTCTTATAAGACTGTTGAAAACTCACGGTTGGATTAACCCTCCGAGGCATATATAGCCTTTTGAAAGGCTAAATCCACTTTAAATCAGCCAAAAATGATGGAAAAATGATTGCAGAAACTTCTCCTTATAATACATTTTAAAATTCAACAATCTAAATTTCAAAATATTTCCTAAAATTTTTTTGGATACTAAGTTTAAATCTTATGACAAATTGATTGAAAGGCGATTTTGCGCTTAAGTTTTACTTCCGAACCAATACTTTTTGATCCAAATTTCGAATTAAAATTTCAAGTTAACCAGAGTTTAAAAATGTGTTTAGAGTAAAATTTGCAAGAAGTTAAGCCTTCTGGACATATCTGGAGCCAAAATATTTGGGAGTGAAATTTCAAAATATTTTATTTTGATATGTAAGTATAGATAAAATGATTTGTTTTGAATAATTATATAATTTGTAAAAATCATGCCAGAGTGGTACTCTTATACCATATTTGTTTTTAATATTGTGATAATAATCAAATAATTTTATTAAATCGAGAAAACTTACAATTTTTTCCTAAAAAACCTGATTTTTTCATGAATATTTTGAACTTATTTATAAATATTTTTTGAATCCCAACAGATATAGTCGATCAGACAAAAGTGATGAGTAAAACAAAGCACTGCGCAGTTATTCCGACAAACATACATTTCCTGGAGCCTACCATGAGGTAGTATCACGTGGTTTAATTAACCTTGCTTTTCAAACGTTTTTTTCTGGAATTTAACATTAAATTTTTAGAATATGAAATTTTTTTNTTTTTTTCAAACCTTTAACTCTTCAACTTGATCAGAAAGGAAAAATTGAAGGTTTATCTTATAAAAGTTTACTGTGAACAACGCTCAAAGTTTAGCCTTCTGAAAGACTATTATGCCTCGGCGGAACTATTTTTTATATGCTTCGGAGGGTTAACGGCAACGGCAAAATAAAGTTGCAGTATATCATATACTGTATATCATATACAGTATATGAGATTTAATTTTTGTGAAGGATTCTCATAGAAAAATGCTAATTTTTTGGAAAACGGGACATAATTTTTTCAAAATTTTCTCTTTGTAAATTTCAGGACAGAAACTAAAAGTGCTCCAAAAATAAATAAAATCGGAGCTGGTCGATTTCTGCCGTGCCTACCTTAGATTAAATGGAAGCGCGTTTTCAAACAACATTTCAGGATTTGCTTATATTGCTTCAAAACTCGGAGGAATTTTACAAGCAGCAACGGCTATTAACAGTATGTTTGGAGGACCTACGTTTGCCGTTTTCATTCTTGGATTTTTCTTTCCGTGGACAGAACCTATCGGCGTCAGCATTGGATATATACTAGGCCTAGCAAATGGTATTTGGGTCTATCTTGGATCAACACAATATCCTCCTTATCCTGAATTTACGAATGAATTACATACAGAAATAGTTGGTTGCAAAGGTTTGGCAATAAAAACGCACAAAAAATTAGCAACTTTTAAGGGTCACAGTTGATTTTCTCAGAATCACTCTCATAAGTTAAACAATTTTAAAAAATCAGGATTATACTAGTATTTTTGTTATTTTGACCATAAGGTAGAACATCGAACTTTTATTAACTTCAATATTTTTGAAATTTATACTTGTTTTATATATATAACTGAAGAAGATAAATTTTGAAAATTAATTTGAACATTTTCACCGACAAAAATCAAACTTTTTAAAGCTGAGATTTTAAGTTGAACCCACATCCTGTTAATTATCGGCTCGAAGCTAAAATGTCAAAAGTCTCTCTTTCGCTATATTGTCCCGCCCAAAATGTCGTGCGAGCGTCCCCAGTGGCGGCCCTATTCGAGCCACCTGGCAAAAACACTACACAATAGTCATAAGTGTGTGTCGAATTAACGCGGTTTTGAGCCTTAAGAGTCAAAGTACGGTTCCTCTGAGCGCTTTCCTTATTCAAATTTAAAACTTAAGAACTCTGATATTTAAGACAAAAGGTCTCAAAATGGAGCATCTAATGCCGATATTTGATGTTAAAGGATTGTCTTTCTTCACAATTTGAACAAAATTTAAAAAATCAAAGTTGTAATTTCATTTTTTTAACCATTTTTCACTTAATGAAAAATTTTGACTACGATTTTTTTCTGTCCTTGAAAACTCTGACCCAGAGGTCAGCAAAGAAACAACTTTTGGAATTATGTAAAGTTTCGATGTGTTTTGATTGAGTTCAAATGTATTTTCAATTTTTGTTTCCAGTAAGCGAGAACAACAATTGAGAAGTTCTTATGGCTTCACTATGGCCACTTTAACCTGACATCTCGATCAGCCGAGGAAAAGGGAACGTTCCCCAGGCTTTTTCGTTCCCCTCTTCCCTTCCGTACCCCTAGCTGTCGTTCCCTTCTTCCCTTGTTACACTTGATAATCGTTTCCTTCTCTTCTCGGAGAAGGGCCGAAAAAGGGCAAGGCTTGCGATTTCTTTAATTTTTAAGACGACATATTTTGTATATTTGCTCTTTGAGATGCGAATTATATCGGATCGAATTTTTTTTACTATGCACAATTTTTTATTTATCTATTCAACTTTTTCAGGATTTGAAAACGTTACTTGCGAAGCGAATAACATTGGAGATCGATGGTGTCCTACTGAGCCTGACCGAAATCGACCCGGGATAGCAGATTATTACTCAATGTCTTATATTTACGTCGGCACACTTGGTTGCCTCACTACTATATTGGTTGGTAATTTGGTATCATTGATTGTGTCTCAATTCAAAGACCATACCCCGAATGATTTACCTCAAGGGGTTTTATTTCCTGCTATTGATAAGTTGTATAAACGCAATGATATGAGACAAGGTTCAGTCGGAGAAAAAAAATCTAAAAATATGGAAGAAAGTAAACTGTAAAAAATACTGAAAAATAAATTTATTCTAATTATCGGAACTATATGTGAGTAACCATTTTTCAACTCGACCAAAATCTGGTAAATTAGTACATGCATTACAGTGGGGGCCAATATCGCCGATATAAACCTACACAATTTCACGATTTTTAGCAAAAATACTACTTGTGCCAATATGGCCGAATGTGCCAATATCGTCGAATTTTTTTAAGATACATATCACAAATTACTTTGTGAGCGTCATGAATGACGTCATTCTAATAATTGATTTTTCCAAATTTAATTTGATTGCGTTTGGTGGAGTATTGAATTCTACGCATTATGGCGATTCACTTCATTCGAACCTATTGTGAAACTCCTTATAAAAACTCCCTATAAAAACAAGCAAATAGGATATTAGTGTTACTCGGGCATCATGATCGATATGACGTCTTTTCGAACGCCAACGCGTTTGTCATTTTTTGAACAACAAGGTTATTTCTGTTCCTATATCGTCGAACGTGCCAATATCGCCGAATTTGCCAATATCGCCAAATTTTTTGAGTAAAAAACCTTCGGCGATATTTGGCTTCCCCCTGTATAAGCAGTCTAACCCGGAGCATTGACCAGAGGTTGAGATACGTATGACAAATTCAGAACTGCTTTTATACAGGGGGAGGTTCACTATCAACGAATGTTATTTGCCGATATCGCCGTTAAAAACCTACACAATTTCATGATTTTTAAGCTAAAATTCTTCAACTGCCCAAATCGCCAAAAGAGCAAATATCTCCAAAATTGGGTGAACGTTTGAGGTTTTTATTAATAATGAGTTTGAGTGCGTAATAAATGACGTCATATTTCAAATTTGAATTTCCAAAATCTACTCTTTCCAAGGAATGTTTGATTAAAGTACTCAAAACTTCACATTTTGGTGTTTGATTTCATTTGAACCTATTGGTTAACTTTTAATAAGATTGAAGTTACTTGGTGTTACAGGAAATGAGCCATTTGAGTTTTGACCAATATTTCACGAATCGTGAATCACGATGGTTGAAAATTACCTGTAACACCCTAACGCTAACGCATTTTTCATTGTTGACCAAAACACTTTATTTCTGTGATATCGCCGAAAGTGCTTAACCCTCCGAGGCATATAACCTTTTGAAAGGCTGAAGTCACTTTAAATCAGCAAAAAACGATAAAAAAATGATCGCAGAAACTTCTCCTTCCAATACATTTAAATTCAACAATGTAATCTGAAATATTTTTTCTTATAAATTTTTCGGATACTTGGTTCAAATTTTTATCACGAGTTGATTGAAAAGCCATTTTTTGCTTAACTTTCACTTTCGAAAACATACTTTTTGATCAAAATTTGGAATTATAATTTCAATTAAGCCAGTTTTTAGGAAAGTGTTTTGAGTTCAATTTGCGAAAACAAATAGCTTTCTAGACATATTTGGAGCAGAAAAAATGTTTTGGGAGAGATAAACTGATATGTTTCGAAAAAATAAATAAATTGGGAAAAATCATGCCAGAGTGATACACTTATACCATATTTGGCTTAATATTGTAAAAATAATCAAATAAATTCATTAAATCGAGAAAACTAACAATTTTTTCCAAAAAAACGTTATTTTTTCATGAATATTTTGAACTTATTCATAAATATTTTTCGATTCCCAACCGATAAAGTCAATCAGACAAAAGTATTAAGTAGAATAAAGCACTGCGCAGTTATGAAGATACACATACATTTCCTGGAGCCTACCATGACGTAGTATCACTTGGTTTAAATAACTTTGCTTTTCAAACGTTTTTTTCTAGGATAAAACATAAAATTTCTAGAATATAATATATTTTTTTCAAAATTTTTACTCTTCAACTTGATCACACAGGAAAAATTGAAGGTTGATCTAATAAGAGTTTTCTGTAAACAACGCTTAAAAAATAGCCTTCTAAAAGGCTCTTATGCCTTGGCGGAACTTTCTTTTATATGCTTCGGAGAGTTAATATCGCGAGAATTTTTAGTCAAAATTTTCGCAAAAATTTTGACTAAAACCCAAATATAGCCTATATTGAGCCCACCCCTGTATGCAGTTCGACAAAACTTTGAAATAAATTGAATGAATTAAATGCTTAGGATTAATTACTCAATAAAACGCAATCAGGCAAAACTTCAAAACAGTAGATTTGTGAAATTCAATCTGGAAATTATGCTTATTAAAAGGATATAAAAAAATCAGGCGATAATGTAGGTCAAAAATATTCCAGATGCTGGACAAAAACTGAAAATTTTATAAAAACCTGCTGAAATATGTAAACGTTATTTGCTTATGAACTTATGTGGAAATATCTTATTATGAAATTCTACCAAGCAAAGGCATGCTGTATATCGTGAATCAGCTACTGACCCTAAAACCGAGATTTGATCAAATTTTATTGTGTACACATTTTTTTTTTGCATAATAACTTAATAATAAGTCTGATATAATACAGTGTTTAACAATCTCGTGCTGAATTTTATCATAATTTTTTGGATTTTTGACCTCCAAGTGATTTTTTCAAATAATTTATAATCTGAATTTGACCAGGTCTGGGTGGGGTGTGATCAGGTCTTCAAGCCTAATCTTGCAAGTAGCTGGTAATGCTTATCTTAATATCCTTGTGTAACATTTGCCGCAAAAAGCGGCCATAAACGTGCTACATTTGAAGCGAAAAAATAATTCAAAAGTCACCAAAAAATTGCAAGTTAAATTAATTAAGGGGGTTCTTTAAAGTGCCCAAAAAATTGCAAGTGCTATTTATTAAGGGGGTACTTTAAGTGCCCAAAATTTTTCCGCCGTGCTTGAGGTCGTTTTTAAACTTTCTTTATACAGTATAAATTATACTCTTAAAAAACGTTAGATAATTTTGGATTTTTGGCAATTAAAACGCTCACTTTAAATGCCAAAGATTTTGAAGTTATTCACGCTCTGGAGAAAAGGTTAGAATTTGTTCTTATTTTGAGCACTTGAACCGTGCGCTTTAAGTGCTCAAAATTTTGGGCATTTAAAGGTCACTAAAAATAAAACGTCATCGAAATATGCATCGTAATTTTGAGTCATATAATTTGATGTTGACATGCCTTATTCGAATGATGCCGCATCCCTGGAGACGATTCGCTGACAACTAAGTTCATACGATTCAAACCGTTTATTTATAATTTGAACTCTGTTTAGTTAACTGTCAAAGGTTTTCTCTAGTTCCATTTAACAATTATTATATGTTTTCATCCAAAATTCTCTCGAAATTGCTCTGAAAATTATTGTTTAATACACTTTGTTGTTCTAACACAGAGACGAAGTCACGGCCTACGCGTACTCGCAAACCTTTTGATTCTAATTATAATAAATTTTTCGGAAGTTTTTGGCTTCTTAGAGGGTGCTCTTTTTCTACACGGAGCCATGTTTTTCACAAATAAATACAAACGAAATCTTGAAATTAAAAAACCAGGATTGGTATTATTCATTTTTCTCACCTTCTCTCCTCGCCTACGCATTTCTTTGTCTCAAGGCAATTTTCGAAAGCGTATGACTTCTGAATCTGGCTCTATTTTAAACTGGAGGCCATACTGTTAAATGCATTAGAGTCTAGAAATTCGTTTACGATTCTTTGTGAGGGTCTTTCGCATGATTTTTGGTACTTTTTGAAACAAAATATATGGGTACCAATGTACAGTAATTGAAAAGTACTCAAATTACGTTTCAAAAAAAATTCCAGGGCTTAAACTTCAAACGTTTTTAAGACTTTTTCTCATTACAGGAAAGTCTGAATAAATCACGTGAAGCGAATAATTCCAAAAATAAGTTTAAAATATCGTCATAATTAAATCTTATTTTTCTTTGAAAATAAGAGGCACGTGACGTGTTTGGAATTATTTTATGTTCAAAACTTCTTAATTAGGTGTTATTGTCCTGTTCAAATTTTCGGGCGTACATGGTACTATTTGGTACTTGGGCCAAAACCTCATTTCTTAATTTGAAGGTCACGTGATCGTTTTCGGACTTGAGTGTTAATGTACAAAAAGGTGCTTAAAAACTTCTAGAGAACCACTTCATTCTTTCAAAAATTGATTTAGGGCAAATTTGGAGAAAAGAAAAAAAAAAATAAAACAATGTCACTACTATTTACCAACCCTTATTCCTTAATATATATGGTCACGTGGATCATTTTGGGGCTATAGTGTAATTGGGAAAAAGTCTTAGAATTTTTTTTGTCACGATGAAGGTTTAATTTGTGATTTAAAAAAATTTGGTGCAAAATAAGTACTGTGATACAGTAAAATTTTCAATAAAAAAACGCACAAACGTCATTTCATCTTAAAGTTAATCGATTCACTTTATAATGGTCTTGTCATTAATGTTTAGCGTCGTTAAAATGCCGATTTTATGGTTGAATGGTCGACTACTGCCGGGGAAATCGAGTCTACGAGTTAAGAGTCAGTACGGTCCTTGAGCGCTTTCCTTATTCAAATTTTAAAACTTAAGAACTCTGATTTTTTTAAGACAAAAAGGTCTCAAATGGGCATTATGCGATATTTGATGTTAAAGGATTGTCTTTCTTCACAATTTGAACAAATTTAAAAATTCCAAATATTGTAATTTCAGTTTTTTTTACTCCATTTTTCAACTTGACCCCCTCACACTTGTTTGACTATTGAAAGGCAAAAAAAATTTCGGGGGCAAACGGCGCCAAAATAACATCGTCAAAAGACTTACAATTTCAAAATTGCGTCATGAGCTTACAATCAATTTACCAAAAACATTGTTTAAAAATTTATATAAAATTAGCCGCTTTGAAAGATATTTTCCTACCTATTTTTTTGGATGTTTCGTCGAATGTTCTTAAAAAATTAATTGTGAGAAATCGAAACATAATAGAAAATTATTGGGAATATCAGTTTTAGGAAAGTATTTGAGGATCTTTTGATATAGTTGTATTTGTTCTGCAAATATCTGCTACGAAGAATTATTTCTTCAGAAGTGATTTCTCGAAAACTCCCAAAAAATAAAAAATCTCTAGTTTTGCCAAAAATATTTTTTGAGAAATAAAGTCAAGTTCTATTTAATTCGACCTGATGGCACAAAGATGTGATTCAGACATTTTTTGGATTTTTTTAAGAGTTCACGTCATGTGGATATATGCTGAAATGCTGACCTAGTTTTTTTGATCAGGAGGGCAACTCTCTACTGGATTAGCAAACGGTTTAGAAGATTTGGGAAACAGGTTTTTTGTATAAGCATTACTAATGCGGTATTAGGGTTAGGTTTTACAAAATCTTCAAGATCTTTTTCTGTAAATGGTTCATTTGTACTTTATTAATATTTCAAAAATAAATTTTCCGTCTAGAGTATATAAACTATTATTTTACCCAGATTGCTTTGTTTTTCAGATCTCCTGATCAAGGTTCTCCTCAATTACTCCTGCAGATGGCTAGCTGAGATTTGCTTAGGTTGTTTCAAACATAGTATTGCAGCTCACGACCGGCGATATGTCAATATGTTTTTTCAGTCTTTTGCCATCTGATCAGAACAACAAGATTTATTTTTATCCTCAAACAAAACAAACTTTATTTTCCTCAAAAATATTTATTTTTCATTTAAAATGTTACTTTTTATGCAAAAGAAGTCGAAAATTACCATTTTAAGACAATTGCTAGAGTATTTTAAAATCCGAGGAACAATTTTGGAAAGCCCAGGTTTCAGACTACTAATTACTAATCATGATATCATCATGAAAACTTAACGAATCTTCCCTGGAAAGTAAACCTCTTTTCTCTACTGTAAGTAATTAATAAGAGTTTAATTTATGTGATATTTATCAACATTTATTTAGACTAATCGTTATTTTTTTTATTTCTGTTTTCTCATTTTACCGTTTACAGCCTTCAAATGAAACTAAAATTATTCTGTTACCAATTTCATTTCTCTTTTAGTGCGTTTATTTTTGGCGCGCGGAGGAATGAATCCTTATTTTCAGACACATAGACAGCCGTAATGCAAATCGAGGAAATGGCATTGGTGCCAGGAGTTTCACTGATTAATTTGTAACTTATATGTCATTCTTAAAAACGTTCTATGGATTTTTCCGAGAAATGTGAGTGATTAGTTAAACACCGCTCTTTTCTCTCTGCAGTTATCGAGTTCAAAAAACTCCGAAACTTTGAAAATGGTTATTGTATAACTTAATCAGATCTTGATCTCAATCAGTGAGAATAAGTGAATTGATATCCTAATCCCAGTTTTCCCGGAATAAGCGCTTCAAAGTTTTGCCTTTCAATAGGCAATTGGGTGGAGGCGAGCTTCTCGTTTCTGGTGTGAGGAGAGTTAATTGAAAATTTTGGACTACGATTTTTTTCTGTCCTGAAAACTCTGACCCAGAGGTCAGCAAGAACAACTTTGGAATTATGTTAAAGTTTCGATGTGTTTTGATTGAGTTCAAATGTATTTTTCAAATTTTTGTTTCCGGTAAACGGGAAAAACAATGAGAAGTTCTCTATGGCTTTCATATGGCACTTTCAACCTGACATTCTCGATCAGCGAGGAAAAAGGAAACGTTCCCAGGCTATTTTCGTTCCCCTCATTTCCCTTCCTACCCCTAGCTGATCGTTCCCTATCATTCCCCTTGTTACACTTGATAAATTCGTTTCCTTTCTTTCTCGAGAAGGTGCCGAAAAAGGGCAAGGCTTGCGATTCTTTAATTTTTAAGACTAATTTTTGTATATTTGCTCTTTGAGGATGCGGAATTATATCGGATCGAATTTTTTTACTATGCACCAATTTTTTATTTATCTATTCAACTTGTTCAGGATTTTGAGTTACTTTGCGAAGCGAATAATTTGGCAGTCGATGGTGTCCTACAAGCCTGACCGAAATCGACCGGGATAGCAGTTATTACTCAATGTCTTATATTTACGTCGTGCAACTTGGTTTGCCTCACTACTATATTGGTTGGTATTTGGGTATCGTTGATTGTGTCTCAATTTCAAAGACCATTACCCGACTGATTTCTCAAGGGGTTTTATTTCCTGCTATTGATAGTTGTATTAAACGCAATGTAGGAGACAAGGTTACGTCGGAGAAAAAAATCTTAAATTATGGAAGAAAGTAAACTGTAAAAATACTGAAAAATAAATCTTATTCTAATTATCGGAACGTATATGGTGAGTAACCATTTTCAACTCGACCAATCTGGTAAATTAGTACATTGATTACAGTGAAGGGGCCAAATCGCCGATATCAAACCTACACATTTCACATTTTTTTAGCAAAATCATACTTGTGCCATGATGGCGAACTGTGCCATATCCGTCGATTTTTTAAAGATTACATTATCACAATTTACTTTGGTGAGCTCTACTGCAGACGCAGAAGAGGTGCACGACCGCACGTCCCCTAAAAAATACTGCGACCACTGCCAAACTCGGGCCCCTTCAAGCACATAGCTCGTGTACATAAACGAAGCGACGCCTGGTATGCAGAATAAGCATATACTGACGTTTCTTTCTATAATTGGAATTTTTCCAATTTTAATTGATGCGTTTGGTGGAGTATTGAATTCTCACGCATTATGGCGATTCACTTTCGATTCGAACCTATTGTGAAAACTCCTTATAGAAAACTCCCTATAAACAAGCAAATAGGATATTAGTGTTACTCGGCATCATGATCGATATACGTCTTTTCGAACGCCAACGCGTTTGTCATTTTTTTGAACAACAAGGTTATTTCTGTTCCTATATCGTCGAACGTGCCAAATATGCCGAATTGCCAATTCAAGCCAATTTTTTCAGTAAAAACCTTTCGGCGATATTTGGCTTCCCCCTGTATAAGAGTCTAACCGGAGCATTGACCGAGTTGAGTACGTATGGACAAATTCAGAACTGCTTTTATACAGGGGGAGGTTCACTATCAACGAATGTTATTTGCCGATATCGCCGTTAAAACCTACCAATTTCATGTATTTAAGCGTAAAATTCTTCACTGGCCCAAATCGCCAAAGAGCAAAATATCTCAAAATTGGGTGAACGTTGAGGTTTTTATTAATAATGAGTTTGAGATGCGTGTAAATGACGTCTATATTTTTCAAATTGATTTCCAAAATCTACTTCTTTCCAAGGAATGTTGATTTAAAGTACTACCAAACTTCACATTTGGTGGTGTTTGATTCCATTTTACCTTATTGGTTAACTTAATAAGATTGAACGTTACTTGGTTGTTACAGGAAAATGAGCCATTTGATTTTGACCAATATTTCACGAATCGTGATCACATGTTGAATTACCATGTAACACCCTAACGCTAACGCATTTTTCATTGTTTGACCAAACACTTTATTTCTGTGATATACGCCGGAAGTAGCTTAACCCTCCGAGCTAATGCATTTAACCTTTTTGCAAAGGCTGAAGTCACTTTAACAGCAAAAACAGATAAAAAATGATTCGCAGAAACTTCTCCTTCCAATACAGGTTTTAAATTCAACAAGTGAATCTGCAAATATTTTCTAAAATTTTCCGGATACTTGGTTCAAATTTTATCACGAGTTGATTGAAAACGCCATTTTTTGCTTACTTTCACTTTCGAAAAAACATACTTTTTGATAAAATTTGGAATTTATTAAGTTTCAATTAAGCGCAGTTTTTTTAGGAAAGATGTTTTTGAGTTCAATTTGCGCAAACAAATAGCTTTCTAACTATTGGAGCAGAAAAAATGTTTTTGGGAGAGAAATTTAAAATAATCCGAAATTTCCGGATTTTTTTATTGGAATAAACTGAATGTTTGAAAAAATATAATATAATCTGGAGAAAAATCATGCCAGAGTATACATTTATACCATTATGTGGCTTATATTGTAAAAAATAATCAATAAAATTCATTAATCGAACAACTAACGAATTTTTTTCCTAAAAACGTTATTTTTCGATGAAATTTGAACTTATTCATAAACTATTTTTGATTCCCAACGCGATAAAGTTTCAATCCGACAAAAGTTTTAAGTAGATAAAGCACTGCGCAGTTATGAGATAAATACATTTCCTTGAGCCTACATACGTAGTATCACTTGGTTTAAATAAACTTTTGCTTTTTCAAACGTTTTTTTTAGATTAACATAAAATTTCTAGAAATATAATGTATTTTTTTCAAATTATTTACTCTTCAACTTATTCACACAGGAAAAAGTTGAAGGTTGATCTAATAAGAGTTTTCTGTAAACAACGCTTAAAAAATAGCCTTCTAAAGGCTCTTAATGCCTTGGCGGAACTTTCTGTTTATATGCTTCGGAGAGTTAATATCGCAGGAATTTTTAGTCAAATTTTTCGCACAAAATTTTTCGGCCTATATAATATAGCCGGAAAAGTTTTTCGGAAAATTCTTGACTAAACCCAAATATAGCCTAATATTGAGCCCACCCCTGTATTTGCAGTTCGACAAACTTTGAAATAATACATTGAATACAATAATTGGCTTTTAGGATTAATTACTCAATAAGAACGCAATCAGGCAAAACTTCAAAACAGTAGATTTGTGAAATTCAATCTGGAAATTATGCTTATTAAAGGATATAAGAAAAATCAGGCGATAATGTAGGTCAAATATTCCGAGCTGGACAAAACTGAAATAATTTAATAAACCTGCTGAATATGCTAAAACGTTATTTGCCTTATGAACTTATGTGGAAATTATCTTATTTATGAAATTCTACCAAGCAAGGCTGCTGTCATATCAGCTACTGACCTTCTAACCGAGATTTGATCAAATTTTATTGTGTCACATTTTTTTTGCATTAATAACTGATAATAAGTCTGATTATAACAGTGTTTAACAATCTTCGTGGCTGAATTTTCATCTATTTTTATGGATTTTTGACCTCCAAGTGATTTTTTCAAATAAATTATATCTGAATTTGACCAGGTTCTGGGTGAGTGTGATCAGTCTTCAAGCCAATCTTGCCAAGTAGCTGGTAATGCTTATTCTTAATATCCTTGTTGTAACATTTGCCGCCAAAAAGCGGCCATAACGTGGCTACATTTGAAGCGCAAAAAAATAATTCAAAATCACCAAAGAAAATTGCAAGTTAAATTAATTAGGGGGTTCTTTAGTGCCCAAAAATTGCACGTGCTATTTATTAAGGGGCTACTTTAAGGGCGTAGAGCGATGTGGCAGATGCGTCAATTTAAACTTACGAAATAAATTAGTTGGTATTTTTTTTTGCTTATTATCGTTAGCTGAACCAAATAAATGAGTATCAGCTCATTAAATATTTTTTAATCTATTTAAGGAACGATTTGAAGTTCAAACTTAATTAAATTATTATAATTCGTAAATTTTCGAAAAAACAAAGCATATGAAAAATTTAAGCAATTTTTCGTCCAAAATTTTTCTGATTAATTTTATGAATCTGATGAATAAAAACAAAATCAAAAGCCACTTTCGACTTTTTTCATGATTTTTAACATATTTTCTGACTGATGTTTGAAAAATCATGAAATTTGTTTTTTGATCATTTTGTGTGTCGACTCTTTAGAATATTATGAAAATTTTCGCAATCAAGTCCAAAAATTTTAATAGTAGTTTTTGAAATTCTTAAAATCAGGCCGAAGCACTTGTAGAAATTTTCTGGTATCTATTTGGTTTCCCGTATTTCAACTGATGCAAGGGTCAAAGTGAATATCGTTTCTGAACTCTGATGAATTTACAACACTTGCTTACGAACCGGTTTGTGCATTTGGCACGCATTTATAAAAAATTTTATTTCCTCTAAAAAATCTCAATTAAATTTGGTGTTTATAGGCTTCTTTTTATTTTGAAAGTCAACATTTTTCAATATTTAATCGCAATTGAAGGTAAATTTTTTTCTCTAAAAAGCGTTTTTATCCATTTTTTCATGGAAAAAAAACTTCCATACTGAGGAATTTCCTTCTTGTAGATATTATTCTCCACATCAATTAGTGGCATAACCCGACATTGTCTTGAAGTTTATAAAATTGCTTTCAAAAAAATTCTCACATCGGTGTCAAGTTGAAAGGAGTCATAATGAAAAGTGGTTTTTGTGTTTTTTACAGATTACTTAAGGTATGTAAAAAGTTAAAAAATATAAACATTTTGCAAGTATGGACACTTCCTTTTAGATAAAAAATTAATATAAAATTTTTCACATTTTTTTCTCATTCAAAAATCGCTCCGAAAAGATGTACCAATCTTCCACATCGGCTGCTACCCCTTTAAGTGCCCAAAATTTTTCTCCCGTGTTGAGGTCGTTTTTGAACTTTTCTTTATAACAGTATAAATTATACTCTAAAAAACGTTAGTAATTTTGGATTTTATGCAATTCCTAATTTTGAGCACTTGAACCGTGCGCGCTAATGCTCAAAATTATGGAGCATTTAAAGTCACTAAAATAAAACGTTCATCGAATATTGCATCGTAATTTTGAGTCATACTAATTTGATGTTGACATGCCTTATGCGAATATGCCGATCCTGGAGACCGATTCGCCTGAGTGACTTCTATTTTTCTTTAGCATATACAGTTATGGTATTAATGATATGTAGAACTTATGGGATAAATAAAAGTGAACGGAAAATGCATTGTTATTTCAAGTAATATGGATCTTCACTCGGAAAGTATCTTGACAATGCATTTTCCGGAAACATTAACATTTTATTAATTTTTTCAAAATTGCTAAAACATATTTT
>SCLH01001018.1:0-13334 GCA_004367855.1 Oikopleura vanhoeffeni | reverse complement strand
GTTTCCTTTTGTTCTTTAGTTATATATGTATATTGATTAACTTTGGTTACAATGAAAAGCTGTGAACGGAATGCATTGTTATTTCATAGTTTACAGGGGTGCGGCCGTTATAGTTAGAAAAGTTCGTCTCCCAAAAGCCCGGGCTTTACGCGTAATTCGGATACTTATCGCGGTACTTCTAACTATACAGCGTACTTGTGGGACAATGTGCTGGCTCGAGGGTTCGGTTCACGATTTGTTATCACTTATCGTAGAGTTATAAATTGCGTTAATATTTGCCTAGTCTGGTACTTTGATTTCATCAACAAAGTGAGCAATAAAGCTTATATTTAAATAAAAAAACAATTGCAATTGCATAAGGAGGTTTCAAGAAAAAAATAGTACTACTGCTAATAAATGAGTCGATCGAAAGACAATTAAGGTCTTCTTTGTATGTCCGACAAGCCAGTCTACGAATTAAAATTTGCCTGAGCTACTCTGGTGGAATTGCATAGACAGCGCATATTTTGGTTCTTGAACATCGCCGTTGATATAGCAAACATCGACGCTTTGCAGAATATTAAAATGGGAAATAAATATTGATTGCTTCTAGGACAGGTAATAAGCGCGATTAATCTTCATAGAATACTTAGCGCTTCCTTAAACGTCCTGACAGTTTACTCAAACGTCTTGACACATAAATTACCAATAATTTTCTTATAACGGGGTATATTTTAAGCTAGGAGCCGCCGGCGCCCCATATCAGTAAATTCATGTTTCGAGTTAGCTGTGTTCACAATGTGAACTTAGACCGTATTAAGTGAACTTCTTGACCTGCAGGCAACGTTCTGACATAAATTACACGCCCCTTACTTTTTTCATGTATAATTGACTCCCGCGGCGTATAATAGCGCACGTCCAGGACACGAAGATAATATTTATTTTTCAAACGCGCTAGGTTTTTGCGGACGGCTTACGATAGGTTTTACCTCTGAGAGGTTCCAACTATACGGGCTTATAACTTTACCCGGCACCCCCACCCTGTCAACTTATTGGATTCTCCTCCGAAATCGATCTTGGAAATTGCATTTTTCCAAACAAAAATTTTTATAAATTTTTTCAAAGATTGATAACATATTTTTATGATGTAAACAAAGTGAGTCACTCAAGTTGACATATTGAAAATATTGTTTTTTGCCATTTGATTTTAAGTGGTTTTTTTATATTTGAATCTGAATTTGATTCGGTCTTCTCCTTGTTGACAAAGTGAGTCACTCAAGTGACATATTGAAAAATAATTGTTTTTTGCCATTTGATTTTTAAGTGTTTTTTTAATAATTTGAATCTGAATTTGATCGGGTCTGGGTGGGGTGCGATCTGGCAAGTATCTGGTGATGCTTATCTTAATAACCTTGTGTAACATTTGCCTCAAAAACGGTCATATCAACGTGCCACATTTAAGAGCTGCATGAGACCGATCTGGCTGAACAAATTAGAATCAAAGCTGACACCATCTGAGAACTGATCTGAAAAAATGTTGACCTAAATGCATCTAACCATTTTAACTATCTTATTTTTGACTTCATCTGACTGGAGAACAAGATATTTGGGAACAGGTTTTAGCGTCTCAGAGTCTAAAGATAACTTTTTTTTATTTGTGAAATTTTAAAAATTAATTTAAGGTAAGATTCGCATTAGTTCAGTGTAAATTACAGTGAAAAAAAAGCTAGCTCGAATTTACATTACACTGTGTAATGTAAATTCGAGCTGGCTTTTTTTGCCGGTCACTTTTGCCGTTTCACAAATTTATAGTGATTCAGGTCGTTTTTTGCCCAGCACACCATTTTTGAGTCATATTTATTATATTCGATAATATATTAAAAATCCCAAAAAACTAAATTTGCGAATTGTCTGTCCGATAGTTTTTACAAAAATTAGGATATTTCGTAATACATTTGCCAAGATTTTTTAGTAGCGCCCTTCAAAGCCAAAACTTTTCTAAAGAAAAATCTCGGCATATTTAATACGGAACATCCTCATCTTTTGTAAAAACTACCGGACAGTCAATTTATCAAATACAGTAAATACGACTCAAAAATGATATGCAGGTCAAAAAGAGACCTTATATCACTATAAATTCGTTAACTCCTTGACTCATTTGAGTATTTTTATCCCTCTGAGGCATGAGAGCTGCTTTTATGGCTCGACTTTGAACTTATATTTTGGAAAAAGTAGAAGTGTTAGCGACTTAATTGTTGTCAAGTCATTGAGATTAAGGATCGACTTAAATTTTAAAATAATTATATTTAGACAATTATAATGTTCAGCAATTTATTTCCGCTGTCGAATTGTGAATTATTTTTGAATGCTAAAATTTTTCAAAATTTATGATTTTTAAAGAATTTACTCTCGAAAAAATAAAAAGTCAATCAGAAACCTCAGAACAAAAAACTTAACTGTAAAAGATAAGGAATTAAATTTCCTAAAAAGTGACTTCCTAAGAAATAACATCCAATTTCCGGTCTCTAATAACCAGGTGTTTTAAGATTTATTGCGAAAAAAAAATAGAATTAAATGTTTTTCAAACGATCCATCAAAATAATTTTATTTTCATTTTTCAAAAATTAATCGCAAACTTTATGGGCGATTTGATCCTTGTACTTCTATTTCAATTATTTTTGTCATTTCCGACCTTTTCAAAAATATGAAAGCCACTTTTATGGCTCTATGCCTCAGAGTGTTAAAGGGATATATAGTGTAACAAACATCCGGGCAACTACAATGACTAGTGAAAGTTGAAAATCAATTTTTATGTAATCGATTTATAAAATTGAAAATAAATAAAATTTCCAAATTTTTTCAAATTTTTGTATAATTTTCGGCATCTCGCTTTTCTCAGTAAAACTTAAGGAAGTATGGCCCATACTGTATTGAACTCTGATTTAATAAAGGCGTTAGAGACATCAAAAATGCTCCAAATTGATTTGGGGTGATAACAAAGTGTATTACCGACCAAAGTATTTTCTTAATTAAAAATGAAGTTGAAAAATAACGTTTGCTCAAATTTGACCACTAAAACTACAAAATACATCTTTAAGTTGTATCATCTTGAAGTTAGCCAAATTTCTGATCATTGTTTTCGTGGCTATCTTGTAAGCCTACTTTCGTAAAATCGAAGCCCATTTTTTTCGGAATTTTTTTCACGTGACCTTGAAAAATTCATATTTCGAACTTAAGCCGGAAATTGCCGGAAAGAGCCGGGGGTCGCTGCATTTCGACAGATATGGATATGGGCTCTTGATGAAAAACTTTTTACTGAGTTTATATATTTTTCTCAATATACCATCAAAGTAATGTTTCATAATCCAGGCAACTTTTGTAACTATANAATTAAACTTTTCGAATTCGACAAATTATGAAAAATTTTTGAAAAAAGTTCCAAACATTTAAAAAAATGCCTAATTTTTCGTTCGAATTTTGTTTTCAATATTTGTTTTAAATCAACGAAAAACAGTTTTCAAAATGGTCACTTTCACTTTTTGCGTAGGTGACCACATATTTTTTATATGCTATTTGAAAAATCATATGACATGGTTTTGTGATTTTTGGTCAAAAATAATTGGAAATATTTTGAAAATTTTACTAATTTCTTGTACGATTTTTAAACTTATTTTCTGGAATCACCAGCTGAAAATATAAAGACTGCCTTCTTTTACTTTATTCAAATATGTCTCCGTTTTGTTCATCGCTCTAGTTTATAGTCTGAATTATTATTTTTGCAACGAAAGTACGGTTTGGCAAAAATCCATCGAAGCCCTTTTTCATCAAGAATAAAAAAAAAATATTTCACCAAAATTTGTCAAATTGGTTAGCCAACCTATTCACCACGTGAAATTTATTTCATTAAACTCATGAAAAAAATATTTCTTTTGATGTGCTAAAATTTTTGATTTTTTCGTCTTTTTTCAAAAATTTAAATTTTCAATTTCAACGTAGAAATCGTATAAAAACAATTAATTTAATTTTAACTAGTGGTCCACACCGTTTTTTACGGCTTCTAGTTAATTGAAAATAAAAAAAAACATACTTTGATTTAAGAAAGTAGAAATAATCGATCTGAAAAAAATCAGATTTAAAGAAGTAAGCTCAAACGTGGCAACTTTCGTTCGAAAAAGTTTCTATACAAAAATTTGGAAGTGGCAAAAAGTTAACCATCAAGAGAAAGAAAATGAAAAAGTGCAAATCTATCGAAATGCACCGACCCCTTAAATATGTAACTTAAATAAATTAATATTAGATTTTTTTCAAACTTATAGTACCTACAAATTGAGAAAAATATGTTTTTCATATTTCGACCTCCAATAAAGTTTGCCACCTTCGAAATAATTTCGAAATTTAAGGTCTCAATTAAATCCTGTTCAGAGGAAGTAGACACAAAATCCGCAGAGAGAGATATATATCAGTGTGAATATAACGTAAACTAAGGAATACATTTTCACTTAGGATTAACTAAATCGGTTTCTAAAGTTTTGCCGTGATATCGTGAATTAGATTTGACTGCCTTGAATGAAATACCAGTTGGATTTGGGATTTTTTCCGGTAGATTCACGTCCAGCCTTTTAATTTTAATTACTAAAATAAATTCACGGTATCATGACGGTAGTCAAATATAACCTCTGTGATATAATTTATATTATGTAGTACTCCGAATAGAATTATGAGAGACATTATTTGGCTAATTTCTTGATTTTAAATCGAAATTCAGTCTTTTTCGGCCGAATTTAAGATCTGACTGATTTTCGCTCAATTGTTAGTAACAACGAAATTAAGTTTTTATGAACTATTCATGAGTTTGATTAAAAAAAAGCTATTGGTATCGGTGAAATACAAAGTTTTGTGATAGAATTCATTTACTTTTGTTATCTTGCAATAAACTCGATGGATTTTTGCAGTTATTTATGCATTAGACATAAATTAATTAAAATACGAAATTTATTTTTGGCGAACTTGATAATCTTTGGTTGAGAATCAACAAGTTGAATGGTTCAAAAACCCCGGAAGCCACCTCTGTCAGATAAGTCTGATTTACATTCAAATTTGTAGTTTATTCGATGGAATTGAATTTTTTCAAATTCACATATATTTCGAATCATATTATAAATGTTTGGTCGTATTTATCAATCATGTAAATTATGTTTTTGCCAAAAACAAAAATATCGACAGTTATTTTCATAGAATTTACAAAGTCGAATGTTATTTTCAAGTATTTTAACCAGAACAAGTTAATTTTTGAAAAGTTTAAGTAGTTATACACATAAAACGAAAAAATAGTAGCCGAGGCGGTTGAACGTGTTTCGAGTCGAACTTTTATTAAATATTTACTCTTCACAAGGGCGCTCGAAGAACCTGAAAAGTGACAAACTTTGGTCAGAACAAATTGCAGATTCAAAGATTTTTTGAACATAGTTTTCAAATTCAACAAAAGTCTAATAAATTTCATCGAGCAATTTTATTGATCAAAAATTAAAAAAAATCTTTGATCCAATTTTCCCTTTTTGTGTATTTTTATTGATATACGGACACAATAAGCATGAGCACACAATGAGCTTTTTTTTAATCTGACCTATATAATATAGGCTATTCATTGCCACCTTGATCAGAATTACGAAATCGACAACAATTATCAATAAACTGAGATTTCATCAGTCTGAGTTATTAATTTTTTTAATGATTATAAGATGCACATTTTAAATTTCGTTATTTTCATGTCAGTGCATGAACTCAAATTTCCACCAAGTCACCAGATAAATTCAAAATTTAACCCCTGTGAGCACAGAAAAACAAGTTCCGCCAAGGCACCTGACTCAGGTGATCTGAGCCTATATATAGGCATTTTTTCAATGCTGATTACAGAAAGCCCAAGGTAGTTGGAGTTTTCATTTTTTTTGCATATGGAAGTTCAAACGATATATTTTTGCATCCGACATTTGATATTTTAGAATTAAGATTTTTAGTTCTAGAAAATTTACTGATAAGAGCAAGATACAGCATATCACGTGATACAAGCTGACAGTGGTGTTCATAGATTATTTTGCTATCGGAATCGATGCACAAGGATCTGACCTACGTCATTGTTTTTTTTGATTTGGTCTATATAATTAATCAAAAATTATTTTTAAATAGGTCTAAAATTTTGATGGAAAAATCACAATTTTTCATAAAAAATGGTTATTTTCCCCTATAAAAGCAGATTAGTACACTTCTGATATTATTTCTTGGTCGATATACTAATCAAATGACTCTGTGGACAATATTTAATTGCTTGAATTAATTTTTAAATAATTAAAATATTTACGTGAAATACTTAAAATTGAAAAGTTTAAAATATCACTTCTGAATAAAAATATTTGTTCCTGTATACCATTTATCTTTGTTTTGAGTGGCAACCATGAACAAAACACTTTCCTAAAAACTGGCTGGTTTAAAATTTTGATTGACTGAATAGATCGCATTTGTTTTTTTAAGAAGTAAAAGTCCAGAAAAAAATTTCAAAAAATCTCATAAAATCAACCCCCCCCCCGTAATATTTGAACAAAATTTGCTAAAAAAAATTAACTATTTTTTTGAAATCGCCGCAAAATTTTTTATGATGTATTTGGACGAGACAATTCTACGGTGCATTTTTTGCCGTTTTTAGATGATTTTAAGTATGCTCGAGCCTATATCAATCACGAAACTTCATGGTCGTTATTAACTGAAATTCCTTTCTCTCGGGTCCACGAAAGAGATCGTTTTAAGATTTGGGACCTTCCTGGTTTTTAGTTGCTAAATTTTACGTTTGGAAAATTCCTGGATCTTAACTCCCACAATCTTTTTACGGTCACGCGTGACCATGACCCGTCGACTATTTAAATATTTGACGTTTGTGCTTTTTTTTCTAGACATTTTTACTGTATTACAGTACTTATTTTTTGCAAAAAAAAATTAAATTATCAAAAAAAGAATTGGAGCAGAATCAGAAAAAAATTCTAAGACTTTTTCTTCATAACACTAAATACCAAAAACGATCACGTGACCTTCAAATCACGAAATAAGGTTTTGGGTCAAGTACATAAATAGTAGTCAGATTTAGCCGAAAAATTTCGTGAGGTAATAAACACCTAATTTAAGAGTTTTGAACATAATGATATCTACCAAAAAGGCCACGTGATCTTATTGTTCAAGAAATAAGGATAAATATATGACATATTTCAGACCTTATTTTTGAATTATTTAGTCACGTGATTTTATTTGGACTGCACCGTAATGAGAAAAACGTCTTGAAAATGTTTGAAGTTGACCCTGGAATGTTTTTGGCGTAATTTGAGTACTTTTTCAAAATACCGTTTGTTGTTTACCGTATATCAAATTACCGTAAATTTCAAAGTTCATCGTATAGACTCGTAAGTACCCTCAAAAAAATCGGAAAAGCCGACTTTCTCATGAAAATATTAGCAACTATGGGTCAATTATGTACCGAAAGATCGCCAGAGAGCAACAATCTCCTTGTGAAATCTCAAAATTTTGACTATTTTTCGCTCTCTTGTAACCGTTGAGTACATAATTCACCCATAGATGCTAATATTTTCATTAAAAAATCGACCTCTCCGATTCTTTTGAGGTAACTTACAAGCTCATACGATGAACTTGAAATTGGCCTTGAACTTTTCATTCAAAATAGTTCTTTTTTATTTTTAAGGAGCTTATTTTGTGAAAATCAAATAAAAACATGCAATTTTTTTTGCAGTTTCAGCACCTAAATTGGTTAAGGTTTGATACTGCAAATTTGAAAATGTCAAATTTAGCCTTAATGCGTATCAATTGTGCCCTTAATTGTGTGGATCGTGCTAAAAAGAGAAATTTTTATATTTTCTTATCGCCATTTCATGTCTTAAAATTACTTTTTTTGACATTTTGTTTTGATGCGATTGTAGGAAATTATCGGAATTACCATATAATCAAGTGAAAAATATATGTTGATAATGAAACGAAGGTTATACGCTTGATTTAAACACCATGGTCACGCGTGACCGTGAAAAGACTGTGAGTCCAGAAGTTGTTCCGGATTGTAGGAGTTAACTACTTATTTTTTTGGTTGGAAACTTCCTGCGTGCTTATTACTTATTTTAGAATACTTCGTTTCGAAACTTCATGGCCGTTATTTACTAAGTTAACACATTTTCAATAAAATTAAAGGTGGGACTGAATATGTGGCGCCCGAGAGTCAAAGTTAAAAACACAAGACAGACGCAGATTTATTAATTTTTGATCGTTTCTCTCAAGGCTTTTCACCGTTATTGTTTCGGAACTACCTAGGCGAATATAATAACATACTGAAATGTATTTTAGTGAGCCAATGTAATGTTATGGTGTCATGTTTCAAATAAAATACTACCAAAAGGAGCTCATTTGCACATAATTTGACTTCGAGAAATTTCAATTAAAATCTTAAGATATCTTAAACCGGACAAAAGTTAATCAATCAGAAAATCTGACAGACACATATATAGGCTCTGTGCTCACACGGGTTAAGCTGTTAAAACTTAATATTCGTAAAGGAATTTTTCTAAAAACTAACACAAAGCGTGAAAAATAACAAGAAAATTTAAAAAAATGAGTTAAAAGTATAAGAAAATACCAGAAGTGCCGGTATTTTGAACAAAAACAGCGAGTAGTTTTCCAAAACGAATAGTCTACACAAAAAAGAGAAAAAATATACTACAGTCCACAACCTCTAACTGGAACACCCCTAACTGGAACACTTTCTCTAACTGTTTGTCTCTAACTGGAACAGTAAAAAATTTGCTTTTTGAACTGATCTATATTATGAACAGCATATATTTTTTAAGGCTTCAAGGGCGAAACCCCAGATTTTTTGTTTTTCCAAACAAATTAGTAGGCGTTGTTAAACAATTTTAAGACTTTAAGGCGTTTGTGACATATTATTACATTTTTTAGAATTCTTAGATATGGACACTAGATTATATTTCCAAAAGCCCTAACGTGATAATAATATCATTTAAATAACTTCATATAACTTATATGATATAAATAATATAAAAAGGCGAGGCGGAGCCTTGCCTTTTTATAGTTATATCAATTATGGTGACTTTGACAAAATTCTTCTTTTCCCACAAATTTTTGGCTTCTTCAACTTTGCCCGATGGATCAAGACCTTCAAGGTGGGCGCTAAAGTTTAACACCTTTTCGAGGGGTATCCAAAGCGAAAAAAGGCGAAGCAAAAAAAAAAAATAAATTTATTAATCAGAGGATGATTAATTTTGTTCTGCTGTAAAAAATCTAATTTAACTTTCAATTAAAATAATCAAAAAAAACCTTCATTCAATGAGCAAAAAAATTACCAGGAAAGAGAAAATATAAATATGGGCTTATTTTGTTCCTTATACCGACCCCCTTAAGAATTAAACACATAGAGGCAAATATTTCAACAAGAGCTCTACAAAAGAGTTTAATTTTTTATACCAGGATAGATAGATTTTATAGATCTCCGCGTTACTGATGTATGCCGGTATAGTCCGATACAAACAAATTTTCTCCATTGAAGGCTTTTTAGTGGCAGTTTGGAATTGCGAAAAAACGAGATTTCTTTATTGTTAAATGGTTTGATAATGAAATAAACATTGGAAACGTTTACAAATCGGAACTTTTTATTTTTTCAAATAGGGAATTCACTGCTATAGAAGCGCCAGAAAAATTAATCTGTGTCGGAAGTTTTTTTTAATTTTTTGTCAATGTAAGAGATTCTTTTTTCTCAAATAAAGTATTAATTCAAATTCTTCAACGAAATTTTATATACACAAACATAATTCTGAATTATTAATTCATAATTATTTGTAACCAAGGCAACACTTCCAGGTTTTTTGAAAAAAATTTAATTGCACGTTTTTGCAATTTTTGTTCTCGGAACTAAGTTACAATTTTTGAAGCAATCTTTACAATCATGTGATTGTATACAGAGGGGGTAAGGCGCTATAGTTAGAAAGTTTGAACCAAAAACCCCTAAATATAATCGTAATTCTACTATACGCGCTACTTTCTAACTATACGGCGTACTTTGGGAAATGTGCTCTGATTATAGTCAATTTGGACAATATCTTAGAGTTTAAAATTTGCGTTGAAAATATGGTCGAGTAAGAATTTTTGGTGATTTTAAAGTAATTTTTCGTACAAATCTTCTAGGATGTATAAATTGAATTTTATTGAAAAAATGAAATAAAGTAATTAAATAAACATGAATACGCAAAAGGATTTTATCCGAAATCGTTTTAATGTCAGAAAACAAATGGAAAAAAATTATGCTCACAGGAAATCACTCTCCGAAATACCAGAAAACTAAATATTTTTATTCTCATAAACTATTTGCCCCATTTTTTTCAAGCTAGCCGACATTGTTTGCGGACTTGGAAACATGTTTTTAAAACTCCTTGAAATACCGACACTTCATTGGTCAATCTGAACACTTTTAAAAAAGTGTATTTTTCATTGTTCGGCGCCGACCGGAGGATCGTGTCTTGAAAATCTGGTTAAAACGCCTAATCTTTTTGGCCTAGAAACGTTAGAAAAAAAACTCTGTCTTTTGCCTATAACTATACGGCCGCAGCCAGGAACGAATAAATATATTTTTACAAATGCATAGGTTTTTGCGGAGGTTTACCGTAGTGGTTGCGGAGTTTACGTGGTTTTTGCCGTTGGAATCTAAACTATACGCCGCACCCCCCTGTAATTCAAATTTTGAAAATTTGTATTATTTTCGAATTGCAAAATAAAATTTTAATACTTAAGCAAAATAAATAGGTTTTTTTAAAAGTTTTTTTTTAATTTCACATTTAATTTTTTTTAATTTAATTTCGAAACTTTAAATAATAAATAAAAACTTTAAATGTCTATTAAAATTAAACAGGTTTAAAAACGGAAGTTTTTAAGTGCATAATGCATTTCATTTGAAAAATTATTAATTTATTTAATTTTTAATGGAAATGAATCCAACTTTTCTTAGCAGTGAACCAAGTTTGTCTATGGCAGCACGAAAGAACTTTGGTCATAATAAATTTAAAGATATCGTATACTCATATGTGTCATTAATCAAAATTAAGTTTTTTTAAGATGAAATTTGAAATCTTTAACTTTATTTGAATTTGAAGATTGACATTTTTTAATTCTCTCATTAAAGTTTCTAATTTTTTTTTTAAAAAACTATTTCAATTTTGTTAAAGGAATTTTCCGTAAATTTTTCTGGCGGATAATTTTTGTTCACTTGTTAATTAAACAAAACAATCCAAAAAATTCAAATTTCACGACCAGTGCCGGCTGTATTTGAAACAATTCAATTCGGTTCCTGATTTTTGGAACAATTCCAAGGTGGGGTACCTTTGGGATCCCGGATTGCGATGAAAATCAAAATAAACCTGGATCACAAGCATTTTTATTTCTTGGAAATGGGGCGAAATGTTAAACAAACTTTTTTGGATTAAAGTTCAGTTTTTTTTGTCCATTCAATTCCTGAATTATATTAAATACATATTTTTGATGAGTTTTGAAATATAATTTATTGAAGGCTTCTTCGGAAAACTTTTCTTTTAAAAGTTTATTAAAAAGTTTTTTAAGTAATTTTGTCGGTAATTTTTTTTAGATGGGAAAAATTTCCAATGCCAGCAAAGTGCTTAGTTTGTCGAAGGATGAAAGCCTTCACTGTTTAAACAGGAAGCGTTTCTGCTCTTCTGCCCGCCGATGTGAAACGCAAATAAAAAAAGCTTAAAAGCGGATTCTCAGCCTTAAGAAAAAGAAGGGCCGCCGAATTATTTTTGTCACCTTTTGGTCGCCCCGACTTATCTTATCTTTTTTTTAACATTATTGAAAACTCTTTATTACAGGAGATTAGGTTTTTTGTTTTAAGACCTGATAAGGGCGGGCCGTTTGATACCACGTTTATATCATAGACAAAAATCGGCTGAAAGGCCTACGCAACTTTGAATAAGGCATATAAATGAGATTTTGATAAAAACTACCAAAATATTCTTGCTTAATTTCACAGAGAAAAGAGAAAAACAGCAAATTATAAACAGTTTCTGAGAAAATCCGAAAAATCCCTTCGAATTGCCAGAAGTTTTTGAAAAAAAATTTCAAAGAAAAATTGGCTGGGTTCGATTCACGAGTGAAGAAAAATGAAAAAGGTGGCATTAATTTGAATACTGTGTGATATAATTTCTAAGATATCTAACAACATTCAAGATAAACTTGGTAATTGCTTCTGGAAAATTGCTGGACTCCGATACTTCGAATCAATGTTCAGAACTCACAAATATTTGAAAAATATTTCGTATCAATTCGCATTCTGAACAGGGATTTCAGAAAGCTGAAGAATCCGACAGATTTCTAAGTACAGCCCATGATGCCGATGAAAAATTACAAATTCCGCAGAGAAAGTTGTTGTTAGAAAATTAAGAATTTTTGACGCAATAAACAGTGGTTTAGCGATTAAGAAATTCGTACAGGAAAAAAAAAACAAAACAACTTCTATAAAGTTTTTTCAAAAAATGAGACAAAACTGCCTGCTGTATTTGACTTGTGTAATATAAATTATGTTATACACAAACTTTCTTCATTTACCAACGAATTTGACCACAAAATAAAGCAATTTAATATGCAATGTAGCTTTGTAAGCAAATTATAGGATTATCTCTAACTGGAACACTTCCTCTAACTGGAACGCTTTTTGTAGGCGGTGTCGGTAAGTGTTCCAGTTAGAGGTTGTGAACTGTATTAAGTATTTTAAAAATACAGTTTCTTTTAAAAATCAGAATTATGAATATTGGGCGAAATTTAAATTCAAAGTTTGAGCTATCTCAAAACTCAATCGGATAAGTCGTTTTCAACAGCCGAATTAAATAAAAATGTTGGCTGAAAAAGTGGCATAAAAGCTCTAGCAAGTACCGTAATATACATATGTATATGGTCAGTATTTGGAAAGTGATAGCTGTTGTATTTTTTTATTCTATCTTAAATTTTTGTTGAAACTGCCAACTTCCTAATTATGTGAAGTCGAGGCCGGAAGAGTTGTGGTAATTTTATACAACGTTGGGGTTTTTTCAAGTGACGTTAAAATGCATTTTTGACAATTTTTTTGGTTCAAGGCTGAAGATGATTAATCGGACAACCGTCATAATAAATTTTGACAACAAATATGTGAAATACACAGGTTTTGTACCCGAGGACTAAAAGGTCACTTTTCGCGTCTTGAACCCATTTTTTTGAAAAAAATATCAAAAATCAAGAAAAATCCTGGGTCTTAAAATGAC
>SCLH01001017.1:613414-628520 GCA_004367855.1 Oikopleura vanhoeffeni | reverse complement strand
TGGCCACATCGTAGTCTTGGAGTTATTAAAATATTAGTTAAAATCCTTCTAAAGTGTAATCCACCTTGGTTCAAAGGTAACGATCCCGAAAACCACGAAAAAGAGACATCTGGTGGTGAGCTTCAATTTGTAAAGAAAATTTTGGAGGATTATGAAACTTTGAAAAATTCTCAAAAAATATCCGCGTTTTGTTTTTTGGTGGGACGAAAATTAAATGTGCGACCGATCTTGAAAATAGCTAAGGACGGGAATTAGACTGGACAGGAAAACTAAAAAGCCGGATCTGTCGTCGCACCCAGCTAGACCATTAATTTTATGACTCAACATTTCAAAAAGTTTGGCGTAAAATTTTTTTTTTGTCGTTTTTACTCTTTAACGTATAAAAACTTGGCCCTTTTATATCTCAAAAATTGATACGAGGTTTTGAAAGTTCAGAAGTTTCAAGTTTGAAAATTGTTCAAAAATGTATTTCAAAAGCTTTAGCCAGAATAAAAAGATTTTGTCTGCGCAATCGAAAAGTCACGTGATGCTATTTGTCTCACCAAGGTGGTATTTTTATTTGGATATGTTGAACTAATATTATCCCAGTTTTTCTTCAGATTATGGTTCTACGTGGAAAATTATATTTTCACATTTTGTCTGACACACGATTGTTAAACCTTCACAATCAATTTATTTTATTTGCGTGTCCTAGGATGAACACATAATTTTTAGAAATTTATCATTTTTTGGACCTCTGAGTACATGGGTTAAGTGAGACACTCTTGAAAAAAAAGACCCAATTATATAAATAGAATAGCCGTGTCTAAAACTCGTAGGGTCTGATTTCTTTTAGATGCCTTAAGGGCTTAAGATGTATATAAAACGGTTGGACATACCCTCTGTTTGAAATTTTGGATCATAATATGACTTTCCAAACTACGTGACACTGCATAGCCGTTTTTTTTCGATTTCCAGTTTTTTACCGGAAATCATCGGTTTCTCAAAAACCCCTATAAGGATTTTTTCGAAAACTTCAGGATCGTCTCCAAAAAAATGATCAAAAATGAAATTCGACCCCACCAGGAAACCGGAAATCGAAAAACCGGCTCTGCAGTGTGACGTAGCTTGGAAAGTTATATTTTGACCCAAAATTTCAAAAAGATCGTATGTGCCACTTCCGAGCTATCTAACCGTTTTATATAAGGCATCTGAAAGAAATCAGACCTAGATGGTTTGGGAGAATTTCTTGCATTTTGCGTTATATTATCATCACGTAGTATTTCGTCCAATCAGCAAAATGAGCTACAAATACCATTGATTTTGGCCAAAAATCAAATGATAGAAATGCTAACTATATCAAAGATTATACCTGCTGGTCTCGTAGAATTTTGACGTCAGAGACCTAAAAACCGTAGATGTGTTTTGATTGGTCAAAGTTCTACGAGACCAGCGAGTATACTCTTTGATATATATCTATAACTATAGTTATTTATTATTGAAAATGATTCCTGATAAAAGTCTTATCAAAATTGCAAAAAGTCTCATTGTAAAATGCAGCAAGGAACAAAGACTCGTTATTTTGTTGCGTTCACTTTCGACACTTTGGAGTCAAATGAAGAAAAAGTTTTACCAAAAAAAATTTTCAAAAAATGTTTGAGAATAATGAAGTGGAAAATGACAGACAAGGACACTATACCAATTTGGAGTAATCTGAATTGGACAAGCAAAACAAAAATTCAAAATGGTTTTAAAGTTATTAGATCAAGGAATGGGATCGAGATTATATCAAATAAAAATGAACCACCGTCAAGTTTGTTTATAAGAACAAAACAGCCAAAACCAATGTTATTTTAAATTTACGATTGTCTATAAGATTAAAACGGAAAATTTTAAAGATAATTTTTTATTTCCAAAACCCATAAAAAAAATATTTTTGAATTCATTTCTTTGTTTTCAGCAATCGTTCCTGGAACTGACGGTTTGGTTTTATAACTTCTTTTTAATGAGAAATGAGACCGATGAGGTCAAAAAATGCCTCCTACATTTTGTGTGAAATTTTTCGGGTTCCCGGCATTAAATAAAATAAAAATTTCTTGAAACTGTACCGTTGGATAAAATGACATAATTGGCTGATTATGCTGAACTATTTGCGAGGTGGTTAATTGTCGTTCGAAACATTTACATGCATATTTTGGTTCTCTAGTGTGATTAAAATTTTCAGACACTAATTATCTATAGAGACAAAATGGCAGATTTTCATTGACAAAAAAAACAAAACAATGTCTCTATAGACAACTTGACAGTTAGTACTTCGGGATTGCTACATAATCTGAATATTAGTAAACTAATGTACAGTAACGTGCCTCTATAAGGACGGATTTTTTCAAAAGTTTTCGAGGACCTTTTTCCGAAAGTTTGCCGGTGCTCCTATAAGGACGCACCAAGCAAAATCGGATCGTCCTTAAAGAGGCACGTTACTGTAATATTTTCCTGGATTTTAGGTCAGTTATAATATGAGTTTTACTATTTTAGCGAAAGCGTTATAAAAATCTCAAATTTTATTTTTGTATTTGGATGTCGGTTACCTACGCTAATTTTTCAGTTTTAAATTATTTTTCGGATTTCGAAAAGATTTTTTAAAAATGTCTTTGTCCATCATTTTGGGAACATTCACCGATCCCAAACCATTGTTGACCTAAAAAGTCTTAGGCTAAGGACAAACGCCAATGATCAGAAAGGATATACACTTAACATATTTAATAGCAGGATTTGAATTATAAACATCGAGGGACTTTAATTTTTAGCCCCTTTGATTTCAGGAAATTAATTTTTTTGGGCTTTTTCTTTGCAACTTTTTTGAAAAAAAGTTTGTGCATCTTCGCTTAAAATAATTGAAGAATGCCTTGCTTAATGAAAATATGGTTCGAAAACCTTACGTTATTTATTTTTGTTGCGTCCCTTCTATAAGGGACAATTTGTGAGAAATAATCAAAGGGTATATTTTTCAAAATTGGGGAAAATTTCTTAGGACAATTTCGGAAAATTAGCCTTAGGACCAATTTTCGGAAAAATTATTTGCTAAGGACAATTTGGAAAATCTCACATGTCCTTATAGAGAAATATATATAAAGTTCTTTCAATTAAAAATTGTATTATTTTGATCGTTTCGCAGTTTATTTCCATAATTCATAAAAGTGAGAATAATATGAGTTTAAAATATGAGGAAAACTTTTTTGTTTTGGAGAGCACCAGATGTACTAATTAGCGAAATATTTTCAGTTTTTTAGCAGCGTAAAGAATCGAGCCTCAGGTGCGCAAATTAATGCCCGATTCGTTGTGAATTTATGTGACAGCAGGTATTATGATTTGCTGAGAAAGCTGTGCACATAAATTTTTAAAATTTTGTGATCTTTTTGTGTGTTTCAATGGTAGGGTTTTTCTTAGGGCAAATTTAACATACTTCGAAAATTTTTCTAGTGTTTTTATGAGCTTTAAGTTTTTTTCTAAAATCGAAAAGTGATCCTTTCGAAAAATCAAGTTTTTTCTTTATCTGTACTGTATGTCACTGGTCACACCCTTAGTTACATTTTAAAATGCCTGTTGATATGAGAGCATTTTGGAATATGCACTGTGAAGACTGATGATGTCGAAGTTCGATGATTTTTAACTCGTAGAATGAGTAACTGTTTGAGTGTTCCCAATATATGATGCCTCACACTCACAGATGTATTTGTTAGCATTAAATTGCAGTTATGAAAATATTTTTTCTTGCAGGTTTTTAAACGGGGATGAATTACATATCAAGTTTTATCGTAGAAAAAAACTATCTCTAATTTATAATTGGTGTTGTATAAATGTGCGTAATATTTGAATGTTAGTGGCCACATTTGTAGCAACGTTAGGCTTGTATATGTAAGTGGAGAGGGTATAATTTTCAATAATTTCGGGTATTATTCAAAGATCATCTTGGCGTTTTTTTGAATAATCCGATTTTTTGAAAATTCCGCTTACGAACTTCTTTCGATTTTCTGGTTGAGCAAGTTTAAGGGGGTAATGATTTTTTCAAAAAATACTTTTGGAGCTTTTTTTCGATTGCCCGATTCTCTTGGCCTCATCATTAGTCGTAGGAATATAGAATGGTTTACAGCTGATAAAGTTCACCTGATAAAGCGCCGAGTTTGTTAACTTTTATGGAGAGAAAAACACAGTACAATATTACTGAAAATATTAGGAGTGATATACTACTGATATCAGTAGAGTGTGGTTAAAAGGACAACCCCTTAAGGACAGGTCAATCAAAAATCCTGCCTGCGACCTTTAAAAGGACAACCTCGAAAGGAAATTTCCACCAAAGCGGTTTAAAGGACAGCTTTTTTGGAAGCGATATATTATATTAAGACTTTCCAAAGGACAGTTTGAAAACTCAACCAGTCTTTTAACCACACTCTACTGTACTGTATTTTGGTTTTTGCATTAATAATAACCTTAGCAATTTTTTTTAAGTTTCACAATTTTTTTGAAATTGAAACGCCATATATAGTCAGTATTATCAAAATGAGAGTGGTATCACAGCGATGTTGATATCCAATCATCAAACTGAGCTATTCTAGAGCTAAGTGTCCTATAAAGTTGGGTGAGTCGCAAAGAGCGGGTCGAACCTGAGCTCTTTTGAGAAGTTGGAATTGGAATTGAAGAAAATAAAATTAGTTTTATCGAAAGACTCGACTGTCTGCTAGACTTTGAATATTTTGACTCGATTCCTATTCATGATATAACTTGTTTTGCAAATATTTTAAAAGACACTCCTTACTGCCTAGTTGTTTACTCTGAATAAAAGATAATTGAAATGCTGACGTCCTTTCTAGTATACGCAGATTTTCACAGTTCGTTTTTTTAGATACCACGAAACGGAGTCTCTAGTCAACGCGAAATAGGCACACATTTGATCTTTCTGAAATTTAAGGCCATAAATAGGATGCGCAGCGGGCAAATTTTTAACTTTTAAAAAGTCGAAATTAACGAAAAACGGGAAGAAAAATCTTAAGCAAAATTCAAAGGCGAGAATTATGAAAAATAAAAAACTGATTTTTTACCGGTGATAATACCGGTTATAGGTTTAAATTACCGGTTGCACCATACAGTATAGTAAATTAAGGTTAGCCAATACGTTTTTCGTGTTCTCCTGGAAATTTGACATCTTAAAGTGATCGAAACTGATCTGGGAACTCCTGGGAAAAAAAATTTAGGAAAGATTTAGAGTCAGACATTCCTACGAAATGACCAAAATTTTTTTCACAAATTTCCAAACAATAACTTTTTATTATGCGTTGTGCTGCAGAGCCGGAAACCGGTAAAATACCGGAAATAGGAAAATCCGGCTCTGTAGCGCAACGCAAAATAAAAAGTTATTCTATGACCTTAAATTTCAGAAAGTTCGAATGTGCCTATTTCGCTTGACTAGAGACTCCGTTTCGTGGTATCTAAAAAAATGACCACAGCGTGTCAAAATTCGCAAATAATGATGATGTCGTTTTTTCATCGGTAAACCCACTTAAGGGGTATATGTTCTGAGAGAACCAGACTAGATAGCGACAAACGGTTTTCTGTTTGTCCTCCAATACTGCACTAAGCTATTTAAGGGGGTCGGTGCATTTTGACAGATACGGATATGGGCTCTTGATGAAAAACTTTTTACTGGGTTTATATATTCTTCTCAATATACCATCAAAGTATTTTTTCATAATCCAGGCTACTTTTGTCATTACAGAATTTACGAATTATTGCTTTTTTAGAAAATTTTGAGTTCGAATTAAACTTTTCGAATCCGACAAATTATGAGAAATTTTCGATAAAAGTTCCGAAGATTATGAAAAAATGCCTTATTTTTTGTTCAAATATTTTTTTCATTATTGTTTCCAATCAACGAAAAACACTTTTCAAAATGACCACTCTTACTTCTCGCGTAGGTGACCACATATTTTTTCTATGCTATTTGAAAAATAATTTGAAATTTTTTTGGAATTTTTGATCGACACTATTTGGAAATATTTTAAAAACTTTCCTCATTTCTGATCCAAAATTTTTCAAACTTATTTTTTTGAAATCACTGGCTAAAAATATTGAGAATGCCACCTTTTATTGTTTTCAAATATTACCTCGTTTTGTTTCTTCCTTCTTGTTCATACTATAAATCATAATTTTTCTAACGAACTTTAATTTGGCAGAAATCCATCGAAAACCTCTTTTATCCAGAATTTAAAAAAAATTATTTCACCGAGACTTGCCAAATTGGTAAGCCAAACTGTCCACCATTATAAATTTATTTCATTTAACTCACGAAAAAAAATATTTTTTCGATGTGCTAAAATAACCGTTTTTTCGTCTTTTTTCAAAAATTTAAATGTTCGATTGAAAAATCGTATGAATTTAAACTAGGTAGCTGTTTTTTTAAAGGAACCCACCCGCGTAGCATCATTACTCGAAACTCAGATAATGAATCGTCAACTGTTTTTTGCATCGTGTACCTGACCAAACTCAAACAGTGAAAATTTTGTTGGTTTTCCCAGTAACCGGTACCACGGTAATGATTCCGAACCGGTAAATATCGGTTTCAGAGAATCTTACGTTAGATTCTTATGAAACCTGGCGTTATGGTCAGTTTTTCATCAGAAATTTTTGGTACATTATTTTGACACGTGACACTCACGTGGTGTCAAATGACACTGTTTGTATTTTGATTACTGCTGAAATATCTGGATGGTAAAATTCTTATATGGGTATTTTTGGAGAGAAATTTTGGCATATTTATTTTGAAATCTGACACCTCCAGTGGTGTCAAATGACACTGTTTTGTATTTTGCGCACTGCTGATATTATCTGGAGGGAAAAACTTATCTGGGTTATTTTGAATTTAAATTTTTTGGCAATATGTTATTTTGACATTTGACCTCCACTGGTGTCAATTACAATTATTTGTTGTTAAAGATATCGTGATGAAAATACTAATCAGGGTAGGTGTGAAGAAAAAGTTTTGTTGCAAATTGTTTTGTTATCATTTGATATTTTTGAATAGCAGGCGTACTTATTTTTTGAACTTTTTGATAAGTCGATATAAATGTTTTGATTGAAAATTGTCCTTTTTGCGTTTTAGGCGCCGGACTTTGGGTTCAAGTTATTTCCTTTTTGAAATTTCTCTTAAAATAAAAAAATATATATAACTAAATATATTCTAGTATATATATAGATATATTATTATTCCTCTTTCGTAAGTTTATGCACTCGCCAGCCCTCATTTTGCAAATTTATCAGTTTTTTTTCAGGTGATAAATCTACAAAATGTGCACAATTTTCATTTTTTTGAATAGGAAATAATTGCACAGTCTCAGATACATGGACCCCCTTGATTCGTAATTACCCTTGAAATACTAAGTTCTGTTGCCAAACGCCTAATTTCAACTTGAACCAAATCTACATCACCCATTTTTTCCGGAAGTCGGTCATTGCTCCAATAGCGAATAATTGAATCTTCGAATAAACAAAATTTCCGCGACAGTAGAATTATTGCGAATTCAAATCTTGGCTTGTGATAACAGAATGTCCTGTACAAGTATTTTTTAACTTGTTGCTGATATATTCGTCGTCAACTAAAATTCCTAAATGCAAAAAAAATGATTAACTGTAAAAAAATGATAAATTGAGATTAAGTTCGCTTGATATTTAAAAATAACAGTTTCAAATTTTCAAAAAATTTGTCTTCAAAAATTAACCAAAATTGTTATTTGACATAAAAAACAAAACGGTGTAATTTGACACCAATTGGAGGTGTCAAATGTCAATAAATATTGCCAAAAAATATCTTTCCAATAACCCGGGATAGTAATTTTTACCATCCAGAATAATTCAGCAGTGATCAAAATACAAACAGTGTCAATGACACCACTGGAGGGTGGTCAGATTTCCAAATAAATATTGCCAAAAAATTTCTCTCCAAAATAACCCCAGATATTATTTTTACCATCCAGATTATATTCAGCATGATCAAATACAAAACAGTGTCATTTGACACCAGGAGGTGTCACGTGTCAATAAATGTCACTTAAAAAATTTTCTGATGAAAACTGACCATAACCGCAGGTTTCATAGAATCTACCGTAAGATTCTCTGAAAACGATATTTACCGTTCGGACCACATTTACCGGTAGTCCGGTTAACTGGGAAAACCAACAAAAATTTCATCGTTGAATTTGGTCAGGTACACGATGCAAAAACCGTTTGACGATATCTTATCTGAGTTCGAGTAATGATGCTATCGCGGGTGGGTTCCTTTAAAAAAAACAGCTAATTAGAATTAAATTTATAATAGTGTGACAGGACCGTTTTCAGGGCCTCAATTAATAAAAAAAATTAAATTTTACTGAATTAGACACCTTCGATAGCAAACGCGCTGTTTTCGAGTTTATTCAAAAGACGATTTATTAAGTAAAAATAATCGATCTGAAGTATTCAGATTTAACAAAGTAAGCTGAAAAGTGGCAACTTGTGTTCGAAACGTTTTTATCCGAAAATTTTGAAATGGCAAAAAGTTTCCCATCAAGAGAAAAAAAAATTTAAAAAGTGCAAATCTGTCAAATGCACCGACCCCCTAAAGGTTGCCGTTGAATGCAAATAAAATCTTTGATCTATATGTCGCTTGATATTCTCGCAATTATCACCAAGTTAGATATTATAAGCTTAAATTTTTACAATTTAAAAACCACGGAAAAATCTTTTGCACGTTTTTCAGTTTAATTCTTAAAAACGCAAAAATTGTATCTCTGTTTTTGACAAAAATAAAATCTGGCAATTTACACAGTTTACACAGTTGAAACAATCATCGAGTAGGCGGAAAAAACGCCGCTTAAAAATGAGCATTTTTTATAATATTTTATACCGTTTAAATTATACGTAAAACCAAAGACGCATAAAAAGAAGATTTCATAGACGGTTTTTAGCGACCCTTTTTACTGTCGTTCAGTTGCACAGAGTTTTTGTTAGATAAAGTTCGCTGAAAAAACCAAATGTCTATATATTGAAACTTATCAAATTTACTATAAAATATGCAATTTTATTTGTTAATTTGTAGAGACTTCTCCAAAATGAGTGCTAATAAATCTTGATGTGTAATTTTCAGATTATTTGACTGAACATTTGATGCCAAATGGGAAATAAGTCAACGCAAAAATAGAACTGGTAAGTTTCGGACAGCTTTATGGCAAAATGCTTGTCAAAGAGCTGAAATGTCTCAGAGAACAAGTTATGATTCTGAATCAATCTTCTGTATTAAAGTAAAGTTTTTTATTAATTTTTTGGTATTAATACCCTTTCGCAAGAAAATTTAGGGGTAGCGGTTGTAAAAATGTACTTTACGAATAATTCTTAGAACGCCTAATCAATAACTTCAAAATCCTACTCCTCCTAGAGCTCGCATACGATTTCACTCAAACTTGGCATGAACCACGGAAACATAATGCTCGATATATGCTGGAATTTGATTTTCGAAAAAGAGAATTACAGCTTTTCATATTTTTGAGTTTTTCTGGTCAAAATTAGGTTTCAATGTTTTCCAAAGAAAATTACTCAAAAAATGACAATTTCCATCTTTTTTTAAATTTATGTTTTTTTGGGCATTACTTAAGGGGGTTGTATTAGGCTGGAAAGCTTTTTCGAAGGCTCATAACTTTTTTTCCTTCATAACAATCTTTATAAAATCTCAGGAATAGTAGTTCGTAATCTCTGGAAGACATTTAACTTCTGACTTTTTTCATAGCATGTTCGACCAACCGGTAAATGAGTTAAACCGCGAGCCAAATTTTTTTTTTGAAAGTCCTATTTCTTTTTCGCCTTATTTTCAAACAACGTCATTTTCGGAATGTAACAAGCCCAAGGGGTTGTGAGCAAGATGTTTGTAAGGAATTTCCGAATGTGGCTGTAAATCGACAAAAAAGTGCGCGAAATCGAAAATTTGCGAATATGAAAGTGAGAATTAGACAATTTAAATGCCACAAAAGATTCCTTGGGTACGGTTTGCTGAAAACGATATTTGCAACTATGGTCTTGATTATTGATCACAGCGGATTCTAGAAAAAATTAAACTTTTTCATCAAATTATTTTTTGATCTTTAGCACCGTTTCTGTTCAAAATCAGACCATAGTTGCTAATATCGTTTCCAGCAAACCGTACCCAAGATCTTTTGGTGGTATTTAATTGTCTAATTCTAACTTCATATTCAAAAATATCGATTTTGCGCACTTTTTTGTTGATTTACAGCCATATTCGGAAATTCCTTACAACATTTTGCTCACCACCCCTTGGGCTTGTTACATTTCAAAATGACGTTGTTTGAAATAAGGCGAAAAGAAATAGAGGCTTTCAAAAAAAAATTTGCTCGCGGTTAACTCAATTTACCGGTTGGTCGAACATGCTATGAAAAAGTCAGAAGTAAATGTCTTCCAGAGATTACGAACTACTATTCCAGAGATTTTTATAAGATTTTAGAAGGAATAAAAGTTATGAGCCTTCGAAAAGGCCTTTCCAGCCTATACAACCCCCTTAAGTAATGCTTAAGCTATTTGGGGACGTTTGAGACCTCTAAAGTGACCTCAAATCTAAAATCAATACGACCGCTACTCAAGGATTATATTTTTAAAAATTTTACCTGGTCGAGTCGGGTCGATTTTTCTTCTGAAATTTTTCGGGTCGAGTCAGGTCCTTTAAATGAGATGCATTTTGGTCGATCAATATTTATAAAACTTCGAAAGATTTTATATTATGAACTGAAAAATGCAAATGAAAAAATTCGGACTGCTGATATGGAAAATATAGTCGTCTCCAATGATCTGATCGATGATGAAGTAAATGCAGCAAAATTGGAAAATGACCGCTTGAAGAAAGAGTTGAATAATCATTTCGAAAAGTATAAAAGTGAAATTGAAAAGAAGGATTTGAGAATCGAAAATTTACAGAAAACACGTACAAACCAGATTGTTTCATATGTGGACAATTTGGAGAAAGGAGAATTGCAAAAACGACTGGTGATTTATGAAAAAAAAATCAGCGAAAGAAAAAAAATGTACGAAAATCTTGAGATGAAATATAAGGTGATTATTTAAGATCGTACGAATTTATAATTTAAGTTTTTAAAAGTTTTAACGAAAAATTCAAAAAATAATCGATATCTTCTACATTAACGTTTATTAATCAAACAAATCGTGTCAATGATAATTTGCTTAGGTAGCTTTTTTTTAAAGGAACCCCCCCTCTGTAGATCAAACGGTAAGAGATATCGGGAAACGGTTTTTTGAATCCGATAGCTAAGAAAATTTTAGCCGAAGAGCAAATTTATCGATTTTTAACACAATTTACAGATTCCTATAGACAAACGGAAAACCAAAGTTATTTTGAGAGAAAATATCTTGTGATAACTGTTTACATGCTGAAAATATTTTCTTGAAAACTATGGGCTTAAGATATTTACTAAAAAACTCACCCCAAAGTATGGCAAAAATATATGTTGAAAAGTAACTCAAAAAATGATGTTTACACCACCAGGTGGTGTCTCGTGTCAAAATAAATAATGCCAGAATTATTTTCTTAAAAAGTTACCAGGATTAGTATTTTTTAGGTTCACATAACATACCAGTGTCGAGATATAAAATATCGTGTCGACTCCACCAGGTGGTGTCTGGTGTCAAAATAAATATTGCCAAACTTTTTCTCTTCAAAAGTTACCCGGATAAGTACATTTTTATGTTCACATAGCATACCAGTGTCGAGATACAAAATTTCGTGTTTACTCCACCAGGTGGTTTCTGGTGTCAAGATAAATATTGCCAAAATTTTTCTCTTGAAATAATACCCGATTTTAGTATATTTTTAGGTTCAGATAAAATACCAGTGTCGAGATAAAAAATTTCGTGTTTACTCCACCATGTGGTGTCTGGTGTCGAAATAAATATTGCCAAAATTTTTCTCTTAAAAGGATACCCGGATTAGTATATTTTTAGGTTCACATAAAATACCAGTGTCGAGATACAACATTTCGTGTTTACTCTACCAGGTGGTGTCAAAATAAACGAAGCCAAAAAAAACTTTACTATGGGTAGTTCTCTATAAACTGAAATTTACCGGTGTTCTTCGGTGATTACCGGTCAACTGGTCGGGGTCAAAAATCGACAAAATTTCTCTTCGGCTAAAATTGTATTAAGACTATCGGATTCGAAAAACCGTTTCCCGATATCTCTTACCGTTTGGTCTACAGAGGGGGGGTTCCTTTAAAAAAAGCTACCTACATAAATGTAAGCACAAGGACTCGCAAGGAAATTATTTTGGAAAACATTCTACCAAAACCCGTTTTTTCCTGAGTCGACAACCCCCGTGAGGCCAATTCATTAATCGCAACCACTGTAGTTTTCTTTGTAGTTATACCGCTGCGCATCTTATGTAGGATTTTTCAAACTTTATTCGTAGGAAAATTACAGCGTTTCGAATTATAGCGCATCCATAAATATATTTCATGTCACTATAGTTTTATACATAATTTAAATAAATTTTGAAAANTATGATGCGCAGCGGTATAACTACAGAGAAAACTACAGTGGATGCGAAAAATGTTGGATCGACTCAGAAAAAAACGGGTTCTTGTAAAATGTTTTCCAAAATAATTTCCTTGCGAAAAAAATGTTCGAGACCAAAAGCTCCAATTTGCTCTGGATTGAAAGTAAGTTTCCTGCCAATTGTAGGTTTTGATCCAGAAAAATTTCCCTTGTTGGTCACGAACAATTTTTCTTACATACTGTATTCTATGTCAAATTTTCAGGAAAACACGACAAATGTGTTTGCTAACCTTGCTCATTGAATCCATATGTGCCATCGGCATTATTACCGGTAAAAAATCTTATATTTTTTTGCTTATTATTTTTTTCCTCTGAATTCTGCTCCAGATTAAATTTTCATTTTATAGTGACATGTATTGTTCACAGGTTAAAAATTTGCCTGCTGTGCATCTTAATCATACACGATGAATCAAAAATGAATTTATGGTGTCCTTATAGAGTTTATTCTATTATTTTTGAAACCAACTACGAAATAATTTAACAACTTTTTCAAATTATAAAACAACCTGTCAAACAATTATTTTAAGATTTTGGAAAACGATTCATTAAACTCAATTAACAAATCGACAAATATAAATTCTGGTGATTTGAGTAGAGCTGGATTTGATAGCAACAAAGAGAAAATGATGACTAAAATTCTTGAGCAAGAAGCTTTTATAAAAAAACTTTGTGATGAACCTGATGAAAGTTTCGAAAAAATTAAATTAGAAATTTGCGATTTGACAACTTGTTTGAAAAAAACTGAAGTCGAAAACTTGCGTCTAGAAACCAAAATGAATATAATGCATCAAAGAACTGATGTAGATTATCAAAATTCACTAGAATCACTCCAAGTAAAAATAAAAACTCAAGCTAAAAAAATTGATGATTTCGCTCATGCAAAAATAATTTTGGAAAGAGATTTGAAATTAATTCGGTCAAATTTCCAAGAACTTCAGCAAAATAAAATGGAGCTTTTGATTGGTAAAAATCTAGAAATTCAACAAATTAAAGATTCTCAAGAGATGGATATTCACAGATTAAAAAGTAACCATGGTCAAGAACTTAAAAATATTCAAGCAGAGCTAGATATTAAGAAAGCGCAGATTTCATCTGATGAGAAAATAATCGAAAAACAACGAAAAGAATGTGCTCAATTTAATGAGACAGTAACTAGACAAAATCAAGCAGCAGAAAAAGATATTAAGTTAGTTCGGTATAATCTCAAAGAATCAATTAGAATCAAAAATTCGAAAGAGATGGAAATTCATAAATTAAAAAGTGCACATGGCAGCCAGCTAAAAAACAAACAATCAGAGCTTGATAACAAATATCAGGAGCAAATCGAAAATCAACAAAAAGAATTTGAGAAAAAAATTGCAAATTCCAACAAAATTATAAACAACAAAAATTATGATCTAACTACAAGAAATATAAAACTAAGACGAGAGCTCAGTGAAACAAAAGAAATTGTTGAGGCTCAAGTAATAGCTTACTCTGATGAAATTACAAAAATGGCAGAAAAATTTGAGGCTCAAATTGAAACATGGAAAAAATTGAACTTTTCGTTGCAATCTGAGTTAGAACAAGAATGCGAAGAAAACTCAAAAATTAAAATGAAATTAACGGAAACTGAGAACTTTTTGCTGGAGCTCACCCCACAATTTGTTTTTAATCAAATTAAGGCGAAAAGTATGGAAAAAACGGATAAAAGAGAAGCATATTCTGATGAGGAACAAGAGCTCAAAATACTAGAAAATGAAGTTATTTCAACTATTCAGTTGTTACAATATCAACTCAGCCTGTCAGAAGAAAAAGTAATTAATTTAAAAAAAGAGACGAACTTTCTGAAGTCAGAAAAATTAAAATTTACTGAAAATCTTATTTCGTGTAATATTTTTGTCCAAACTGATGATTTACCAAATGAGTTGAAACTTAAAAAACAATTATCAAAAGAAAGTGAGAATAAAATTGTTTTGGAAAGAGAAATCAAAAATTTAGCAGCAAAAAATGAATCTTTAATGGAGGGTTATCTTAAAAATGAAACTGAGAAAGCTGAGCATGTTAAAGACATCGAAAGCTTGTGTCTCCAGGTTTCCGATAAGGATTTGAGAATTAAACAACTTAAAAAATATCTCAGAGATCGAAAGATGGAAATAACGCAGTTAAATTCGAAACGGATGCAGTGTGAAAATAACCTCAGAGATAGAAATAAAGCAATTGACCAGCTAAAGTCGAAACTTCTTTCTCAATGCATTATTTGTGAGGAAAATGTGAGTTTTATTTTTTATTTTAAAATGGTTTTTTTTGTTCCGAGAAGTCTTCGTCTATTTTATTTGTTATCTATATAGCCTATATAATATAGGTGAATCTTTAAAATTTGCATATATATTTCGACATAATTTTTTTATTATCAGTGCTATTATACAGTACTAAAATGTTGTGCATAATTTTGAAAAACAATGAAAAATTTTGTTCTAGAAAGAAATGTGAT
>SCLH01001017.1:581356-592769 GCA_004367855.1 Oikopleura vanhoeffeni | reverse complement strand
TTACATCATTAAAAAGAATTCAGAAATATTAACATTTATTTGTTGAAAATGCCCGTCGAAAACCATCTTTGAGATAAGTGTACTGATTGAACTTGAGTTGTTAAAAAAAAATCATTTAAAATGTAATAATATTATGTTTGGATTATATTTCACCATATTTATTGATATCAATCGGGCAAGAACACAGTACGTAACCTGGTTTAGGTTTTAATTAAATTTTAAAATAATCAGCAATAACAGTAAGATGAAATAACTTTTGATTGGTGATAAAAAAATTAAATCAAGATTTTTAAATTCACCTGGGCAAATTTTATATCGAATCCTCATCAAAAGTCTGAGTTTTTTTACCGATCTATTTATTAAAGTTGAAATTTTTTTGACCCGATTTATCAGTTTGGAGCTTCAAAGCACAGTTGTCCAAAAAGAAGGAACGTAAATCCACCTCATTCTTATTTTTCAGTCAAGTCAATTTTTGACTAAAATTTCTAGAATTATTGAGTTTTCTGGCGTGAATTTGGAAAATTAATAGCTTTATATGAAAAATTTAGTTCCCAGAAAATTAACCCTGTAAATTTGCGCCAATTTTCGAAAAATTAGGCGGATTACCGTTGCTTCGTTAAAAAATGATGTTATATTCTAGGCAGTACCTATTCTGCGAGGCAACATTTATTTATTTTTGCTTCATGTTCTTTAATTAAAAACTATTCATTTTAGGCCGAGGCTAGTGTTGCTAGAATTCAGCGGGAATTAGAAGCGCGAGAACGCCAAGATGCCGAAATAAATAAAATGCATGGTTACTATGCATCGGATAGTAGAAGTCAATTGGAAAATATGAAAAAACAACTTAAAGAAAAAACAGAAGAAAATAAACAGTGAGTATTAACAATCCACTTTTAAAGATACTCTTTAATTTATGGTTATTTTTTGGCCATTTTTTACAATTTTTCCAAAAAAATGTTCATAAAAAACAACTTTCTTTAAGGGCCTNGGTGCATTTTGGCAGATTTGCACTTTTTCCATTTTTTTTGTCTTCATGGGAAACTTTTTGCCACTTCATAATTTTCGAATAAAAAGTATTTCAAACGTAAGTTGGCACTTTCGAGCTCACTTTGTATAATCTGATTTTTTTCAGATCGATTATTTTTACTTTATAAATCGTTTTTTGAAAAAACACTTTTTGCTACTTTAGGTGTCTAAATTACATAAAAATTTTTTAGTTTTTTTTTATTAATAAGAAGCTTCAAAAAATGGTCTCGACCACCATCGAAAATTTATATAATCAAATTTTATATGATTTCTACGTCAAAATCGAAAATTAAAATTTCTGAAAAAAGACGAAAAAAACGAAATTTTAGCACATCGAAAGAAATATTTATTTTCATGAGTTAAATTTATTAAATTTTACGCGGTGGATGGGTCGGCTTACCAATTAAGCAAGTCGGTGAAATATTTTTTCTTTAATTTCTGATTCAAGAGGGCTAAAGTATATTTCGCGCAAACCGTATTTTCATTCAAAAAAGTATGATTCAGAGTATTAACAAGAGCGAAAAAACAAAATGTAGACATGTTTAAATATAGTGTAAGAAGGCATTCCTAATATTTTTAGCTAAGGAAAATTTTCAAAATATTTCCAAAAAGTTTCGACCAAAAATCTCAAAAAAGTGTCATATGATTTTAAATTGCATATAAAAATATGTGGTCACTTACGCGAAAAGTTAAAGTAGCCATATTGAAGAGTTTTTTCGTTGATTTGAAACACATAATGCAAAAAATATTTAAACACAAAATAAGTCATTTTTTTGATAATGTTCGGAACTTTTTTAGAAATTTCTCATAATTTGTTGAATTCGGAAAGTTTAATTCGAACTCAAAATTTTCTAAACAAGCAATAATTCGAAAATTCTGCAGTTACAATAGTTGCCTGGATTATGAAACATCATTTTGATGGTATATTGAGAAGAATATATAAACCCAGTAAAAAGTTTTTCATCAAAAGCCCATATCCGCGGATATCCGTATCTGTCAAAATGCACCAAGGCCCTTAAGTCTAAGGATATTTTTTTGTTGTATTTGTCTAAGTGGACCTTTCAGTGTCTTGTTTTTTTCTTTTTTTTTGTATATTTTTCTCCTTTTTTGGCTCACAAATCTCAGAAACCATAATATTACTAAGGTCGCTTTTTTTATCGGTACGCCCACCTGTTCTGAGAGAACTAGAAACGGTTTTTTGCATGTGAATCTAAATAGAATTTGGAACGCAGGAATTTTTTCTCCGATGATTACCGGTTCAACGGTAATTCGCAAACAATTGTTTTTTTTNGGCTTTTTTGGGAACCTTTCACATACAAAATATAAAATATAACAAAAAATTATAAAATCAAATTTAAACCAAATAAAATGCGTCAATAGAGGATAAGAAAAAAAAAATCGTTGCGTAAATTTAACTTCGAATGAACAAAGAAAAGTGCAATAATGATATGAAAATTAACCTTAATCTTATATTTGAACGTACCTCATACTAAAACTTCAGATGGATTTCTATCGCTCGTTCAAACATAATATATGTTTTCTTACAAAATTCTTTAGTAAAAAGTTCTCTTTAAATTGTTGTGAAATATATTTGTTGTGAAATATAGTATCCTTTCATTGCGGTAGGCGTCTATTGTAATCAGTTTTTCGCAAAGTTTTGATTCTAGCACTATGCTCTTATTTAAACCGGAGCCATACTGCTTATGGCAACTTAAGACTAAGAAATGTGTAACGATTCTTTTAAGGAGTCTTCCGCATGATTGAGACTTTTGAAAATTAAATATATATTACAATAACAGTAATTTGAAAAGTAGTACTCAAATTACGTCAAAAAAATTCCGAGGGTCAACTCAAACATTTTTTAAGACTTTTTCTCATTACGATGAAAAGTCTGAATAAAATCACGCTGACGAGAATAATCCACAAATAAGGTTTAATAAATATGTCATAAAAAACCTATTCTTGAAAATGAGATCACGGAATTACGCAAAATAATTTTTTTCCATTAAATTGTTTTTCCATTTCTTACAAAAAAAAATACTTTTTATTCCATTAAATGGTTAAAAAAAATTTTTGAAAGTCCAAAATACTTAATGGAGATAAAGCAAAAACTGAGTGATTAAATATCCATAAAGTCTTCAAAAATTGGCCACTTAATGAGTTAAATAGTAATGTTCAACTCCATAATAGTTAGTATATTAATGTTTCGATTATATTTCACCATATTATCTGATATCAACGGGCAAGACACACAGTACGTAACCTGGTTAGCGTGTTTAAATTAAATTTTAAAATAATCAGGCAAAACAGTAGATGAAATAACTTTTGATTGGATAAAAAAATTGAGAATCAAGATTTTTAAATTCACCTGGGGCAAACTTTTATATCGAATCGCTCATCAAAAGTCTGAGTTTTTAACCGATCTATTTATTAAAGTTGAAATTCTTTGTGACCCGATTTCTCATTTTGGGACTTCAAAGCACAGTTGTCCAAAAAGAAGGAACGTAAATCCACCTCAGTTCTTATTGTTCGAGTTCAAGTCAATTTTTGACTAAAATTTCTAGAATTATTGAGTTTGTCTGGCTGTGAATTTGGGGTGGAAAATTAATAGCTTTATTGACAAAATTAGTTCCCAGAAAATTAACCCTGTAAATTGCGCCAATTTCGAAAATAGGCGGATTACCGTGCTTCGTTAAAAATGATGTTATATTCTAGCGTAACCTATTCTGCGAGGCAACATTATTTATTTTTTGCTTCATGTTCTTTTATTAACAACTATTCATTTTAGGCCTGAGGGCTCGTGTTGCTAGAATTCAGCGGGATTAGAAGCGCGAGAACGCCAAGATGCGAGAATAAATAAAATGCATGGTTACTAGCATCAATTAGTAGAAGTCCAATTGCGAAAATATGAAAAAAAAACTTATAGAAAAAACAGGAAAAAAAACAGTGAGATTAACAATCCACTTTAAAAGATTACCTAATTCATTGTTATTTTTGCCATTTTTTACAATTTTTCCAAAAAAAATGATGTTCATTAAAAAACAACTTTCTTTTAAGGGCCTCGGTGCATTTGGCAGATTTCACTTTTCCATTTTTTTTTGTCTTTCATGGGAGACTTTTTGCCACTTCAAATTTTCGAATAAAAGATTCAAACGTAAGTTGGCACTTTCGAGCTCACTTTGTATAAATTCTTGATTTTTTCAGATCGATATTTTTTTACTTATAAACGTTTTTGAAAAAAACACTTTTTGCTACTTTAGCGTGTCTAATTACATAAAAATTTTTTAGTTTTTTTTTATAAAAGAAAGCTTCAAAAAATTGTCTCGACCACCATCGAAATTTATATAATCCAAATTTTATATGATTTCTACGTCAAAAATCGAAAATTAAAAAATTCTGCAAAAAGACGAAAAAGGACGAAATTTTAGCACTCGAAAGAATAGTTTCATTTTCATGAGTTAAATATATTAATATACGCGTGATGGTCGGCTACCAATTAGCAAGTCGTGAAAATATTTTTTTCTTTAATTTCTTATTCAAGAGGCTACAGTATATTTTCGCGCAAACCGTATTTCTCATTCAAAAAAAGTATTGATTCCGAGTTATTAACAAGCAGCGAAAAACAAAATTAGACATGTTTAAAATTATAGTGTAAGAGAGGCATTCCTAATTTATTTTTAGGCTAAGCGAAAATTTTCAAAATATTTTCCAAAAATTTCGACCAAAATCTCAAAACAGTGTCATATGATTTTTAAATTTGCATATAAAAATGTGTTCACTTAAACGCGAAAAGTATAAAAGTAGCCATATGAACGAGTTTCTTCGTTGATTTGAAACACATAATGCAAAAACTATTTAAACACAAATAATTCATTTTTTTGATAAGTGTCGAACTTTTTTAGAAATTTCTCATTAATTCTGTTGAATTCGGAAAGTTAATTCGAACATCAAAATTTTTCTAAAACAAGCATAATTTCGAAATTCTGCCATTACAATAGTCTGCCTGGATTTGAACATCATTTGATGTATATTGAGAAGAATATAAAACCAGTAAAAGTTTTCATTCAAAAGCCCATATCCGACTAGCCTTATCTGTAAACAAAATGCACAGCCCTTAAGTCTAGGCTTATTTTTTTGTTGTATTGTCTAAGTGGTACCTTTCCATTCTTTTTTTTTCTTTTTTTTTGTAGTATTTTTCTCCTTTTTGCTCACACAAATCTCAGAAACCCATAATATTACTAAGGCGCTTTTTTGTATCGGTACGCCCCACCTTCTGAAGAACGAGAAACGGTTTTTTTGCATGTAATCTAAACTTAGAATTTTGGAACGCAGGATTTTTCTCCGATGGATTAACCGTTTCAACGGTAATCGCAAACAATTGTTTTTTTTTTTTTAGGTACATCTTTGAGCATTTCAATGACTGATTTCGGTTCCGGTGATCAACCTAGAAGCAAAAAAAATTTCTACCGCATATTTTTTTCCAAGGTTCACATGCAGAAAACCATTCGCTATCTTGGTCTAGTCTCCCAGTCGAAATCACAATGGGCCAACCGAAAAAAAACGACCTTTAAGGTAGTTTTTAAAGGAACCACCCATATCCAGACACCGGTACCGGATACTTTTAATAAGCATTTTCAGTATAAAATTGAGCAAAAAAAATCGAAACTTGTTTTTTCTTCCTGATTCATTCAAAAAATACTTTGTTCAAGCATTTAAATGTTTATAAAAATCGTAATAGTAAAACATGAGACAAAGATTAAAAATAAACTTGCCGGTTTTGATTTTAATGAAAAAATATTGGGCCCCACACGAATTTGGAACCGTATCAAAAAATAAATATTTTCGGTTTCATATCCGGTAAACCGGATATGTCAATCAACTAATAAATTTTCTCCATGAGCTTTTTAGTTGGCAGTTGAATGCAGAAACCGTTCTCGAGTATTCACCTATTATTTTCGCGTAACTCTCTTGGATATAGGTGTTCTTTAAAAAAAACTACCTTAGGGTACCCGACGAATATTTCGCTCATTTAGGGCCAATTTTAGAAGTGACTTAAAAATGTTGTCAAAACTGTAAATATGAATTTCAGACAATTTGAATTCATCTGCGTGGTATTATTCAAAGGCTCTACCTAAACTAGAAAGACTGCCTACTTTTTTCGAGTTTGGAAGATCAGCGAGTGATTTAAAAAAAAGAGGAAAAAAAAAATGTATATTGAGAAAAGAATACCTAAATCTCTCTTTGTATTATTAGAAATGACTCAAAAAATTTTTCAAACTGTATAACACAATTCAGACAATTTGAAACTTCATTAGTGTATTTTCAAAGCTCTATGTCTAACTAGAAAGTACTTTGTTCAATTTAAAATCATCAAGGCGATTTAAAAAAAAAAAGAACAAAATATTTATTTTTGAAAAATACTTTACGATAAATCACTTTGATTATTCGACGTACTAAATGTTATCTGTGTGTCAAGAAGAAATTTAAAGTTTTTGAAAACATGACACATATGTATAAAATCAATCTGAGTTAATACCTTGTAAACTGCCCATCCTTTCTCTATTCAAAATAGAAAAATAAGAAAAAAAGTATTTTACATCTTATTTCGCATGCAGAGCAAAATTATAACTCGGATTTTAGTTTTGAAGTCTTTGAAAGAAGTAAAACGATTAGGTGATTGTTTGTCTTTTCAATAACCTACAGGGCAAAAGAAATTCGTACAAAGAACCTAAAAATCAAGATTTAGATAAAAATTATTTGCTTTGATCACAATCTTTACCAAAATCAGCCATTTTCAGTTGTCATGATTGACAATTGTAAACTCGTTCAGTGATCAGCTGCGCGTAAAAATTTTGGACAAAACTATTTGATATTCATGTCGGAAACAGCTTGATATTATCAGTTTTGATTCTCCGAAATACTTTGTCCTGATTAAAAAAGTTTTCCACCTGACGCAAATATAATTCGCAGCTTTGAATCACTTGCATTTTGTGAACTCATTTTTATAATTTACTCAATACAACGCATTGCAGAAAATTTTCGTTACTATTTTTGGATTCGCATTGTGAAACTTGAGTGCATAAAAGACTCAATAAAAAGTCAATTTTTGGAAAAAAAAATTATTAAATTTTGCTTTTTTCTGAATTTGATCCCAACTCACAACTTAGCGCTTCTAGGAAAAAAAATGAGAGCGTATCAAAAATCTGTCAGTTTTAAAGTGTCTTCTGAAATGTTAATTAAAATTCTGAATAATACAGGAAAATAAAATATATATACACAACATGGTGCCGATGGTTTTGTCCAAGGACGGCAAAACTTTTCGATTTTTTTCCGGAAATTTCTTTTAGTTAAATCTGTTTTGAAATCTTTCAGGCATTAAAATGCCACATATAATAGTTGAACTTTTTTGAAGAAATTAAATTTCTTACCAATATTAGGTAGTGCAGGCATGTATTTTGAATTTTTGAAAACTCCTTTTTAAAAAATCAAAATATAAGTGAGCTTCATAAAATTTCGAGCTTAAATACATTCACCGAAAGTGAGATTACGGTGTTTTTTTGATATCAGTTTAAAAAGTCGTGCCAGTGTATTGTTATGTCTCCAGCCCGCCTCGCCCTCGAAAACACCCTTTATACCGTCGGGTACCCCTTAAAGGGTTGGTCGAGGCAATCTTGACCTTTTTAAACTGCGCCTCAAAAATAACTTACAGTAATTACTTCATTATACTTTGAATGCAAAGACAAGGTCTTGGTTAATCTTTAAGATTAAAAAAAAATATTTTCCATGTTTAGAATAGGCTGTCCAACCTCTAGAAAAGTGCCAAAAATTAATCTTAAAATTTTTTGTCAGCCTTCGTCCATGACCCAATTTTTACGATTTTTCACAAATGAATTAAAGTGGCTTTTTTTGGGCTTTCACCCACATATTTCAGTTATTGAAAACCAAAAAAAATTTATGACAAAACATGCGGAAAATTTTGATCATTCGATTTTTTTCAAATTTTAACGATTTCAAAGATGAAAACCTGAACTCAAATCTTTCCTAAAATGGATAAAAATAATTTAATGAAGCTGAAACATATTCAAATCGGTTTAGCTCACTAACGTAAGCATGAAAAAATATACTGATTTACTATTTTCATAAGTTATATTGACTCCAGGATGCCAGGTTTATGCCACCCGCTTTTAAAGCGTTTTTAATAGAGCCCACCCTACTCAGTCATTTTTCTCGAGGACCATACTAGATATGAACAAACGGTTTTCTGCTTTGTGTAGCAAAGTAAATTTTTATTTATTGTTCACCGGTAATTGATGTTCCAAAACCGGTTAAAATTTTTTTCGAGATAATCAAGCAATATTAATAAAATAAGATACATTACCGGGTCGTTTTACAAAAGAATATTTTGTGCATATATCATTTTGACATGTGACACTTAAAAAAAAGGTGTCAAATTAGACTTTCTCATTAATTTCTCAATAATTCTAACATTAAAAATAAATTTCAACATAAATTTGACATTCAAAATTTTATCATAATATATTTATATTGCTGATATTGAGGCCATTACCGATTTAAACAATTTTCAATAAAAATGAAATAAAAAATTAATTTTCAATAATTCTAACATTAAAAATTAATTTCAACATAAATTTGAAATTGAAAATAAATTTTGATTCATTTATGACATTTAAGATTATATTAATAGTAAAGAAACTACCGATTTGTACATAATTAATGTACTAACATCAAAATTCATTTTCATAAAAAGTAATCGTGATTTTTAATCAGTAAGCTTTTATTTATATAATTTTTGGGATAGATTGGGAGAAGATGCGGCGAAACGATTTGAATGTTGTCGTGAAATGATCCAATCTCTCACAAGAGTGATCCAAAATTGCTCTGACGTAGATGCTCCATGGGCAAGTTCAATTTTGGAAAATATTTATTCGAACGACGGACTCAATATCTGGGGAGATCAGCTTGTACAATTATTAAACGTAAGTGAAAGCTTAATTCGTTAAAACAGGATTTTTACATATGGCACCTAGAATATAAAATGTGACTGACAAAATTTTAAATGTGTTTAATTGTAATATGACTAAGGCCTAAATCGAACTTTTGAATAAGGGTGGACAACGATGAACGGGAAAAAAATAAAAGCATCAAAATTTCAACTTAAAATTGCTGTGTTAGCACCCAGAACCCTCTTAAGGGGGTGGCATCAACTCGGCAGACTGGAGTCAATTTAACTTACGAAATTAAATATAGATTATGCTTACGTTTTTTCTGCTTAATATCGTTAGCTGAAACCAGAATAAATTGTGCAACTATCTTATAAATAATATAAATTTTCTGCTTTATTTCTTAGAGGGAGAAGAATAAAGAGTCTCGAACTTTTAATTTTTTTGCACTCAGATAAAATTATTCAAAAAAAACAATGGAATCGGAAAAAAAGCATGTTGGGTTTCGAATTTTTTTATATCAGCCTGCAAGTTATAAATATAGATTTTAAGTATTTTAAGGCCTCCGGAGGCAATTTTCTGAAAAATAAATTTTAATGAATCTTTTAAAAAAAATTTCCTAGTCGAATGGTTTACTTTCATTTATTTCTTAATGATGAGCTTTCCTGGAACTGGCTAAACACCGCTGTTGCCCGTCTAACCACCAAACCAATTAAAGAATGCCTTTTAGCACAACCGTGGTCTGCTGAACCTGATAGTTGCCAAATACCATTTCCGACAAATGTCGATGCTGCCGTGCACACTTATATAAAGCAGAAAAACTTCAATATATCATCATTCCTATTTGATATGTCCAAAAATTTATTTTAATGAATCGATTTTTGTAAATTAAATTTGAGTAAGAGAGAGCTACAAACACGACATAAGCTCACTATTAACTTTGTTTTCATGTCAGGCTTACATAGTTTCTTGGAGACTGCTGTTAAAAAATAATGAAATGCTTTTTTGTACTACTGTTTGTTTCGACTCTTCTAGGCGAAAAGGTTATATTAAAAAAATCGAAAATTTTCCGCAAATCATAGTCCAAAATTTAATTTTTAGTGGTTTTCATGTTGAAACTCTCCATGATAAAATAGGCAGGCTATGAATCACATATTAAATAGTTATGGTAATTTATGCGTATTAAATATCGTATGTCAACTATGAAGTTGTCGCGCGATTTAATGTCACATTAACTTGGAGCCAAATCAAAGATTTGAATCACAGCTAGCATCTTACAAAACACTCGAAGACTGTAACTTAACGATAATGCCATTTGGGGCACTGAGATAAAATGAAAAATTTATGCTGGTCAAAAATTCCAAAAAAATTATGAGAGTGAAGAAAAAGAGCTATAGCCATTCTCTATTAGATAGTTTGAGATACATTTGGTCTAATTTATCTATATTAACGCTTAATTGAAAAGAGAACACCTTTCTACCTATACTATAAATGAAACTCTAAACTTTTTCTCTACTTTTGCCATTTATATTCATGGGAACAAGCACTTTCATCTAGCGAGATGGCGACAAACTTTTAATAGGAACGTGTAAGAAGACACAACGTGCACGTTTTTGCGCACTACAAGTCACCCGAACAAAATGATCTTGAATTGTTTATTAATAAATCGTCTTTAAACAACAAATCAATTCAAGTAGGTCGAGTCAAAGATGATGGCATAATAGCGTATTATGAGTATCCCAGTGAAAAGAAATGGTTTTTATATTTCCCAGATAATAAGTTGTTAAAGAATTAAAAAAATATACAAACGTATTGCAAGGAAATGGACATTTTATCTGATAGATAATATAAATAATTATGGTGCACCATTTTTTTTTTCATTTATGCGGTCTGAAAAAAATTACAATCTGCGTGAATCGATGCCACCCTTTTTCGCCTTTATCACGGCAGTCCACGTGAGACGCCGTGATTGATGTTAGATTAATGTTCGACTAATCTTATGCGCTAGAGAGAGTTCTTATAAGTGCGCCATACAAGTGCGTGATAGAATCTTAATTTTTTTCAAATGAATTTCGTCTAAATTTCTAGAAGAGTCGTAATTATATACGACAAAAATAATGAAAGTTATATATTTATCCGCTCTTTTGTATACAGAGAATAATGGATTTCTTCAGCAGTGTTCAGATTTTGACACTATATCTTATATATTTCACGCACTAGATGTCCTGAAGTCAAACTAGAATCGGCAAAAAACGGGGTTTCACTCTATCCAGGCCGCTCCACTCATGGTAGCGAGTCAGGATAAGGCTATGAAAATTAAAAAATTATGTTTGGACATATTGATGTCGGACGCCCGTCAGAGCGGTTTTCTCTAGACCCCGTTCTATATAAATCACGTGGTACCGCTGTTCTGTGGAATTTCGTGT
>SCLH01001017.1:553867-575796 GCA_004367855.1 Oikopleura vanhoeffeni | reverse complement strand
TAGTCTGCCATCATTTGGGTGTTTCTTTATCGGAAATGATGTCCTCGCTCCAGATAATAAATCCTACATTTGTACTTAAGGTAATATTTAACGAATACTTCCAAATTTAATGAGAATAGTAAAAGAACTTCAACCACACAATTCTTTTGTGCTAAAAATGATGTTGTTCAAAAAAAAAAGATTTTTTGTGCTCAGGTATGGTTTTAAGCGGGCCACCTCTTCGTCATGACGGATTATCGGCGAAACCATATGTGAGTATCGAGAAACGTTGTTTTGGCCAGTTCAACTGCCAACGAAAAAAAACTGAATGAGAACAATTTTTCGTTTTTGTTCATCGGTCTACAGTTCACCGGTGGCCGCCGGAGATTTATTATTATAGGTATTTTCGCATCAAATTTAATAAAAAAATGGAACTCGTTCTTTTTCTAGTCCAGCGAATTCCATCCAAAAGATCTTAGTTTCAAGCAGTAAAATAGTGTAGACCCAATCAGTGCGTATAAGAATCAACAAACATAAAATTTACACTTTCGACTCATATAAAGAGAAAAATTCTTGGGCCCATCGATATTCGTAACCTCCAAAGAAAATACATCCGGTTTATATCCGGTGACCGGATGTCAAATCCAACTTAATAAAATTTCTCCATTGAGCTTTTTTAGTCGGCAGTTAAATGCAAAAAACGATATCGACTATGGTTTTCCCGTAATCACCATGAGTGGCCCCTTCAAAAAAAAACTACTTCAGTCAGATATCATCATTTTCTGCAGAGGCGTAAATCAACTTGGTTGAGAGATTTTGGGGTAATATCACAAAAATTCTAAGCCGATTTTTTTAGATTTATATCTCAAATTACTTTTTGAGCGTCATCATGACGTCATTTTTAGGATTGACTTTCCCAAATCTACTCCCTTCAACTTATGTTTCATTGCCTTCGGTGAAGTATTTAATTTTACGCATTTTGGTGATTTACTTCATACGAAATTTGTATTACGAATCTTTTGTTAAACTTTTTATAAAATGCAAAGATTGTTCGACAGATGATATGTCACATATCGAACATCCTGCCTAGTCGTCGATTTATCTGGAGCGTCATAACTTCGATAAAGTGGCCAATTAAATCGCGGGATTCTTGAATTGAGTCNACAATCGGGTATTGTGATTAGGAACTGGCTCAAAGTTATGACGCTCGAGATAAATTGACGACTAAGCAGGCTCTTCGATATAACGTCATTAGGTTTTTGATCCAAAAATTTATTTTCTGTTCCCATAACGGCGATGTGATATCGCCAAATGTGCCAATATCGCCGAATTTTTTAAGCAGAAAACTTTCGGCGATATATCAAAAATTATCCCTAGTGAGTCTTTCTCAGCACGCGTCGAGTATTCAGATAAGACACTGGCTCAAAATTATGACGTGTGCTGAGAAAGACTAGGGATAGTTTTCGATGAAGCTCCCCCCTTTATAAAATAATTTATTTTGAAATTAGATAAAATTGACTATTAATACCAACTTTGACTATAATACCAACTTTTTTTATTTTAGTATTTATTATAATTTCAAGCGATGGAAAACGGAAAGAGCAATTTTTAGAACATTTTCCAGCGCATCTTATACAAAAATGGAAGGATAGTTCAAACGCTGAGCTTAGTGAAGTTATTTATATCTTAAAGGGATTTGGTTTCATTTTTGTGATTATATTTGTATTTACATAAATGTGAATGAAAATATTAAGGGCCTCGGTGCATTTTGACAGATGACATTTTCACTTTTCATTTTGGATTGTCTCCAGGCAATTTCGACTGATTTGAAATGAGTCATTTTCAATTATCGATAACAAATACAATTGTATTTAATACATATCAATAAAAATTAGAGAAATAAGAAACTGTTGATAGATAAAATATTTTATATATTTATTTAACCCGTGTGAGCACAGCACCTTTATAAAGGTGTTTGCATAGTTAAAATCATCTAAAATATGCAAACAAAACATCGTAGAATTGTCTCCTTCGAATACATTATAAAGAATTTTGCAAGGATGTCAAAAAATGGCTTATTTTTTTTCGAAATTTTGTTCAAATTTTACGGAGGGTTGATTTTTTGAGATTTTTTTCCAATCTTTTACCTCTAAAAAAATTAAATGCGACCTATTGTGTCAATNACTTTTACAGGACGGCTAGTTATTTAGTGTATCTTACCAGAAAAGTAGAAGAATTTCCATTTTTGACGCTTACCAAGGGCGTTAGCATCTTATTTAGATATGTTACCCAAAAGAAGAAAAAATTTCATTCCAACGGCCTTCCAAGGCGTGTAGATTATTGAGATTTTAATTTTTTAAACCCCAGAGAAAAACGTAGAAGAAATTTCCGTTTTTATACTCCTTTCAAGGTTAGGTTATTTAATTTATTTACCAAAAAAAGAAAAGAAATTTCGTTCTTAACGGCCTGTCCAAGGCGTTAGATTATTTAAGATTATTACCCGAAAAAGAAGAAGGATTCCTTTTGACGTCCATTCCAAGGCGTTAGAATATTTAGATTGTATTGACCGGGAAAGAAGATACGAATTTCGATTAGTTCTGTTCCTTCGTCCAAGGCGTTAGCGTTTTTGGATTCATTTGCCAGACAAAAGTGAAAGATTTCATCTTTACGTTCCTTTAAAAAGGTGTCGGTGTATATTCTAGATTATCCAACAAAGCATGTGATGAAAGCAACTCCCAGAATCTTTATTTTCATTTGTCCCCATTAACAACACTTAAACGCATAAGATATGAATTATCACAGAAGTAACACGACAACATATTATCAACTCGAAACGGACTTATCTCCACAAATTACAACACTTTCGATTAATAGTAAAGCAAACGACAATTTCGGACATGATCAAAAAGAAGACAGATCACTCAATGAATTACGTTGTAGAAAAAATTGGCAAATAACCGAGGGTTCCCAACAAGCAACACGACACTCGTAAAATAGAACAAGCGATCTATGTTCCTCCCAAGATAGAAAAAAATATAATAGTAGTAAGAAAACTTCTCTGCTCAGCGAAGAAACAGTTATGCTTCCTCCAAAGCAAGAACAATGATCTAAAACATCAATACACAAAGTCGCCAAACATTGTCCATGGGACCATGCGGGAAGAGAAATGCCAAAAAATATGTACTGTTGATTCATCAAAAATCAAACTGACAAATAGTGGGGACTACCACGTTCAGGCCATCAGCCACACTTTGTCAATGGAAATACTGTATTTACATTTGCTCACTCCACAGTACCGTTTGCAAAGCCTGATAGGCTAAGCAGAAGAAAGTTCATTACAAACAAATACCCTTGCTTGCGACGAATACAGAAGCACGTTCAACGATGAAGCTCAGCAATCCAATTTCAGCCACAAAATAGTCGAAAATGCCAGAACTAATGCAAATACATCAGGAATTTAGCACTATTAAGGAAATTACCGACTTCGAACACACTGGCTGAATGCCGTAAAGAAAGCCACAGAAATATCTGCGACTCATACACCTAATTTTTGATAACGCAATCTAAAAAGTTTTGATACCGATAGGAATATCAGTTCAGTTACTAATCAACACCAGAGAAAATAAAGACGTTGAACTGACAATCCCTTAGAACACTTTACCACACGCAAGCTTCCAACACCATGTCGATAAGATACCATAAATTCAAAGAAGAAGGAGAGACATTTGCTAATTACATTAAGATACTCATCAATTAGAGCATATAAACACAACTACAAAAAAAACACCAGCTTCTCACAAAGATAATGAACCAACCCACTCGGAACATGATGATTATGTGAGATTAAACGCTCGGATAATACCAGAGCGAGACAAACAAACTATCCCCGCTATATTCCACAAGACCCATATATCGGGTCATAAAGGTAAAACTCAATTATCTAGCACCTACAGGTTCATGCATAAAACGTATACTCACAAAACACAGGAATAAGAAAAAAAGTTCCTTTGCAAGCGCAGAAGACCCAGGAATGTTTACCTCCAACTAAACGGATTAACATTTAATTGGCTACCGACTTCCAAATCATCAGAACCACTAAGACATACTGCGTGTTAAGGCTATAAAAGACAAAGTATTCGCAAGTAGAATGAACAGAGCAGCGAACGCAAGACCCAGAAGAAACTTTACAAACAAACCCACAGAGAATCCAACCACAAGGAACTTACAACCAAAGAAGCAAATAAATCACTACCATCAAGAACATTTGTACAAATCACAAAAACAGGGGGACCTTATTTTTAAATTTTACCTACTATCAAGACAATCTTAAGAACAAAATAAAATTTAAGACGCTGAGAATTAAAGGCATTAAATCTTTTTTGAATAATTAGAAAATGATCAATTCAATACTTTTAACGATATTTATGATGCAAATACGGGCCACAACATTTTTTGTACTTCCATGTCATTTTGCTATTTAAAGAATCTTGGGGGAGCCTGCACGGACAATAAGTTAACGAAAAATGCCACCACACAAAGTGAAGTCGAGACGATCAATGCAGCGAATTCCGCACAAACAGTACCAGAATCCTAGGAGATTTCTACCAGCCTGCATACAGCAAAGAAAAATAGTGCTCTGCACACACTAGTTCCGGCGTTTTTTACTTCAAATTTTTTCTTTTTTGTACGTTCCTTTTGCGATGTTTTTTCTTCAATTTTCCCGCGAAATAAATACATGTTAAAAAAAAATGACTCCAGATTTTTTTTTTGTCGTTCAAATATAAAATTTGAAAATCGATTTTTGTCATTTTTATTAAGGCGACCTTTTTCAAAGTTTGCCAGCGGTCCGCATATAGGACGCACCTTTTTCCCGAAAGTTGCGCGGTGCTGCCTAAGGACGAACCGAGCGGAAATTCGGCTCGTCCTTATAGAGCACGTTACTGTAAAAGGAACTTCAACCACCTAATTTTTTCTAAAAATAGATTTTTCAAAAAAAAAAGAATTTGTTTGTCTCAGGTAGTTTTAAAAGCGGGCCACCTTTCTCATGACGTATTACGGCAAAACCATATGTGAATCCGAGAACGTTTTTTGGCATTAATGCCAACGAAAAAAACTGAATGGGAGAAAATTTTTCCTTTTTTATTCGGTCTACCGTTCACCGGGTCACCGGAAGATTTAATTATAATAGGTATTTTCAGTATTAAAATTTAGAAAAACAAATTGCACTCGGTTTTTTTTCCTCAAGGCACTCCTCATCAAAATTTAGTTCAAGCAAGTAAATGTGTAGACAAGGTCTGTGTAATAGATTGACAAAACATAAATTAACTTTCCGACTTCATTTAAGAAAAAAATTCTTGGGCCAGCGAGCATCGAGATCCTGCCAAAAAAACTACATTCGGTTTATTCCGTAACCGGATGTCAAAGCAAACTAATAAAATTTCTCCATTGGCTTTTTTAGTCGGGCAGGTTTAGTGCACAAAACACATATCCGACTATGGTTTTCCCGCGAATCCGACCATGGTGGCCCTTCAAAAAAAACACTTCAGTCAGATTATCCATCATTTTCTGCAGAGCGTTAATCAACTTGCAGTTGACGAGATTTTGGGGAATTATACACAAAATTCTAAGCCGATTTTTTTAGATTTATAATCTCAAAATTACTTTTGAGCGTCATCATGACGTCATTTTAGGATTGACTTTCCCAAAGCTACTCCCTTCAACTCTATGTTTCACTTGCCTTCGGTGAAGTATTTAGATTACGCATTTGGTTGATTTTACTCATACGAAATTTGTATTACGAATCTTTTGTTAAACTTTATTATAAAATTGCAAAGATTGTTCGACCAGATATATAATATCGAACATCCTGCTAGTTAGTCGATTATCGGGAGACGTCATAACTTCATAAAGTGGCCAATTACAATCGCGCGGATTCTTGAAATTGAGGTCGCACAATCGGCGTATGTATAGCGAACTGGCATCAAAGTTATCGCCGCCCGAATAACATTGACGATAAGCAGGCATCTTCGATATAACCGTTTATTAAGGTTTTGACATCCAAAAATTTATTTCCTGTTCCCATAGACGGGCGATGTGATATCGCCAAATGCTGGCCAAGAGATACGCGCCGAAATTTGTTACAGCAGAAAACTGTCGACGGCGAGTTATTACTGCAAAAGTATCGGCGGTCGGGTGAGTTGGGGTTGTGGATTACTGGTCGGTGGGTCAGCAACGCGCTTCATGGATTCAGATAAGACACTGGACTCAACATTAGACGCTTTGCTGAGCAAAGACCTAGGAAGTTTTCGATGAAGCCTCCCCCCTTTATAACAACTAATTTATTGTCGAAATTAGATCAAATTTGATATTAATACCAAACTTTGACTATAATACCAACTTTTTTTATTTTAGGTTTATTATATTCAAAGGATGGGAAAACGCGGAAAAGAGATGTTTTAGAACATGTTTCCAGCCGCCTCTCTATACAAAACTGGAAGAAAGTTTCAAACGCTGAGCTTAGTGAAGTTATTTATATCCTGAAGGATTTCGGTTTCATTTGTGGATATACTTTGTATTTACATAAATGTGGAATTGGAAAATATTAAAGGGCCTCGGTGCATTCTTACAGATGCATTCTTCAACCTTTCATTTTGGATTGTCTCCAGGCATTCGACTAAGTTTGAAATGAGTCATTATCAAGTATCGATAACAATAACAATGGACGCCGTTTTATCTTTTAGTGTAATGCATCTTGTTGCCTTGAAATAGATTGAAAATAGACATAAGGAATAAAGTTGTATGATAGCTCATTCGAAAGCTGTGTTTCAGACGTACTAATGCCCCTAAAGTTAGACCTTACCATTAACCGGCTTCGCCCGCGTAACCGGGATCTATTAGTATAGGCATTTTCGTATAATTTTGCAGAAATAAAAATAAACGTGTTTTTTTCTGCCAGGTTCATCAAAAATTATAATTCAAGGCAGTAAATGTGTAGACATCGATTAGTTATAAGAATGAAAAACATAAAAACATTAACTTTACCGGCTAATTTCCAGAAAAATTTTTTGGGCCCATTCCATGGAGCTCCTCGAACCCTCACCAAAAAAATGAAAACTCCGGCTTCTATACTCGGCTGAACCCGGCTTAATGTACTGGCTCCAGACTCGTGATTCAGTTAGTTTGCACACATAAGCTTTCAGAATGCACGATATCCATACCAAAACCCTCTCCACTCACACATCCGTCTAGTTCTTTCCAATCCTATCAATGCAACCAATTATGCCAAATTACTTACACCAACAACAACGCCCGTCCAATGCTCACTCTTACCATCAAAATATCCAATAACGAACATTCACCGAGCACATCAACCGAAAACTGTTGCCATAGACATAAAACCTAATCCACTTAGATATTACTTTAACCCGCTGTGCAGCACAAGCGACCTTGATCAAACGGTTTCATGCCACCTACTTCATAAAACTCACATCTTCAACAACTACTCGCACAAAAACACCATCGATACGCAAATCTCGCTCTCCTTCACACTACCAATATTACCACAGACCTCTTGTGCAAGCGAAGTCACAAAACAATGGGCCTCTACCTCTTTAGGTTTCGACAATCTCTGTTCAATTTTACCGCGAGCGGCCTTCGATTTTCTTTAGCATTTCTTCTCCCAACTCTCCTTTCCCTCCTTCAAACCACACAAACCATTAATCAGACGACCCTATCTTCTGTACAACTCTAAAATATCGCATCACATAGCCAGTTCTCTTAGGACCAGTGTGTTTCTTCGTCCCATCGGTTGACACTTAAACAACGATTAATTGTTATACAAAAACAGATATGTTTTTTAAAAATGTATTTTCAAATTATCAATTTTAAGTTATTTCACGAAAATATGTATTTATTATTAACAATGTCAGATTCGACCAATCAATAAATATTGTCGACACGCAAGTCACTTGAGTGTATATCGACCCAGAATAATCTCAAAAAATGTACTAATCTGCTTTTATAGGGAAAAGTAACCAAAATTTTTTTATGTAAAATTGCTGATTTTTCCATCACACAATTTTCAAACCTATTCGATAAAAACTAATTTTGAGTGATTATATTATGTGCAAATCTGCCAAAAGGCACCGAGGCCCTTTAACTCGACCATCGTGAGCACAGAAAAAAGAACAGTTCCGCCAAAGCACCGACCCCCTTAATTAAGGTGGGCTATTTCACAGCGCCGTACATTACAAAGCCCAAAGGATTGGACTTTCATTTTTTTTTGCATCAAGGGAAGTTCCAAACGAAATAATATTTTTTAGCACGCCGCACATTTTGATATCGTAGAATTTTGATTTTACTTCTAAGGAAAACTTTTACTGATTAGGCAACGTACAGAGCTTCACGTGATACAAGCTCACGTGGTGTTCACAATTTTTTGATGTTGCAAATCGATGCACAAGGATCTGACCCTATGTCATCGTTTTTCTGATTTGATTTATAATATAATCAATCACAAAACTTATTTTACAGAGGCCTTAAATTTTGATGAAAAAATCACAAGTTTTCATAACAAATGGTTTAATTTTCCCCATATAAAAGCAGCATTAGCTCAACTTCTAGATATTATTTCTGGGTCGATATACTACTCAGTGACTCTGTCGAAATATTTAATTGCTCGTATTAATTTGTAATAATTAAAGATGTTGTCCGTTGGAAATACTTAAACATGAAAATTTTGGACAATACTCAATCTTGTGAAACAAACAAATATCTGTGTCCTGACTTACCAATAACTCTTTGTTTTAGAGTGCTCAAACCATGGACAAAACACTTCATAAAAACTGCTAGTATCAAATTTAAATTGACGCGAATAGTCGGATTTAATTTTTACGAGGTAAAGTTAGAACAAAAAATCTCCGTGAAAAATCATACCCTCCGTAAAATTTGAACAAAAATTTCCAAAACGAAAATAATGTCACTACTTTTGAAAATGCCGCTGCAAAATTTCTTTATAATGTTATTCGAAGCGAGAACAATCTCTCACGATGGTTTTTCGTTCTGCATATTTAGATGATTTTTAAATATGGCGTCACCTTATAAAAGGTGTTGTGCTCACACGGTTAAATAAAAACTTCAAAACAAGTCGTTAAAAGGTTGAAAATTTTCATAACATGGAAATCACATGAAAATAATTCGCCCGCCATAAAATTTCATAAATATGAACTTGATATATCGAAAATTCTGCCTATGCGTCGAATTTTATCACTACAAATAGAGAATTCCAGTGAATTATTTGGTCACTTTATATTCTTGTGACGTAGTAATAAATTTCGACGCATAAGCAGTATTTTCGATATCAATTACGGGCCCGGGGCATTTTTCCACTTTTTTAGCCAAAATTTAAATATAATTCAGCTTTTGACAACGACTCATCCGATTCAGATAGGACAAATATTTAGTGATTAATAAAATAAATCGAATAAGACTATTTTTTCTTGAAATTGCTGTAATTGTTTAATTATCAGTTTTTGGTTACCCAGGCATAATGATCGATATGAGTTCGGATGCCCTTTTGTATTTAAAAAAATAGTTTTCTCTGATAATGTATTTTTATAAACAATATTTTATCAAACCAAAACAAAGGAAACAAAATTTATCATTTAAGTAGTACGATTATCATTATAGATATCCTTCAAACCGTAAATCACATTTACTGCTTATACTGCCTACTTCACTACACTGCCTACTTCACTACACTGCCTAACTAATCTCTTATGTAATTTTTTTAAAGGAGGCAACCCTTCTCATGACTTTCACGGGAAAACCATAATTGATATCGAGAAATGTTTTTTTGCATTCAACTGCCAATTAAAAAATCTCAATATAAAATTTTATCAGGTTGATTTGACATCCGGTTCACTCGATATACACCGGAAAGTAAATTTTTGGTAGGTTCGAATCTCGGTGGGCCCACAATTTTTTATTCTTAAAATCAGCCGGAAAGTTGAATTTTTATGCTTTTCGTTCTTAAATCACGATTATCTACACATTAATTGCTTCAACTATATTTTGATGAATTCCCGGAAAAAAATGAGATTCGATTTTTTCCAAAATTTCTACTAAAATGCTTATGTAATAGATCTGCGGTTACCGGTGAACCGGTAGTCCGATAAAAAAATCTTCATTTAGCTTTTTTAGTTGGCAGTTGAATGAAAAAAAACGATTCTCGATATCGCCTATGGTTTTCCCGTAATCGTCATGACTAGGGTGGGGTCACCTAAAAAAAACTACCTTAGAGATAACTTGCCGCCTTTCTTCAATCACGATGATCGTTCTTCCTGGATTAAATATATTTAGTGAAGAATTAAATAAATGATCCAAATCGTACCATTTTTCCGGGGATTACTGAAATTGTTTAATTATCAGTTTTTGTTAAGAAAATTGGAAACAATGATCTGATTCGGACCATTTATTTAGTTTATTAATCTCTGAAAAGTTGTGCTCAGGTGTTATTTTTTAGATTGAACTATCTATTGTACAATATTTTGAACAAACGGTGATGGCAACCTGAATTTTTTTTTCGAGCTACGTATATTTTAGGAGTATATCTANCCCTTACGGAATTGTGTTTTTTTAAATTCGGATTATTTTAGGGATTTTGAGTATGAAATGAGAAATACTGAGCTGTGATTGGCTCACAAGAGGCGACTAAACGAATTTTCCAGCATGATGATTGGCTTAGGCAATTCGCCTACGCAAAATAAGAACGAAACAGCTAAATAATTGATGTTTCTAGTTTATAAAATAATCATAATTTTTATTTTTTCAAAATACGAAATAAAGAGAAAAGTCTAATTTAATATTATTATCTATTTTGAACTCACTTGGATTAAACTATGGTCTATAATTGATTTTTGTTTTCGCCAATTAATCTTAACCACTTAAAATCCAAAAATAATAAAGGAATAATCCTAATAAAATTTACAGGTTGCCATCACCGTTTGTTCACAGTGTTGTTGTTCAATCGAAATTAAAAACTACCACAGTTTAAATAAATATTGATGGAATTTCATGAATAAAGAACATATATGTACCGGATTTTTAAGGGGGGCACCAGTGAGTCACCCTTGACCAGAATTTTCTATTTTTCTTCTCATTCATTCTTATCTACCTGTTATCGACACGTCCAGTCCAGCTTGAGAAGTGGGCAATTTTCCCCTGCAATTCCTGGCTAATTTTTTATATATTATTTAGTTGGTCCCGCGCCTCGTTTGAAGGTAGCGCGCAACATGCGTATCGTACTCAAAAGAAAACTTTAAAATGACTATTTTTAAAAAATTGAGATTTAGTCAAATTTAAATTAAATTATTTTTAACCCCGGGTGCTATATACTAGTATATGATCCGGAGATATAGATTTCGGCCAAAATTCCCAGGAATTCTCCCTTTGTAGAGGAGATAGTCTTTAGAAAAGTGTAAAATTGGCATCCGGGAGCATTCTAGAACAAATTTTAAAAATCTAGCTGGAGCGTTTTTTCTAAATCTAAAATAAGTCTTATACCTAGTACGGTACTAGTAGTACCTCAATTAAAATGTTTTCCAATAACAAAACCTTTGCCCTCATAGGTCTAGAAAATCAAATTTGCTCAGAAGTGTTGCTCATCGACAATCTCGTCTGTATAAAATATTTATTATTTTATTTGCTTATTTGTAGATACTCCCCAAAAATGAGTTCTAAGGTGGTTTTCAGTTTAGGTCATGGCCTATGAACATAGGATTTTACTTTCTCGTAGCTGGCGAAAAAATGATACCCATTTTTTTATTTTTGAATTCAGATCCAGTCGCATATGCGATAACCTCACTGCTAATTAAATTTCAAATTATTTTCAGGATTTTAACGGATTTTCAGAAAATTATAAAATTCGATTTTGAGAATTTAAATCATGATTTAAACATTCCGAAGAGTATTTTTAGCCAAGTATGTCACAAAAATGTTTTAAAACTTCAGTTAAAAAACCCGATAAACTAGATTTTTGTAAAATGACCAAAAGATGCAAAAATCTCTATGCTTTTTTTCGAAGATAAAATGTTAGTTTTATATTTTGTATTTGTTTGTGAGACACAATTTTATGTACTGTGATTTCTGTCTATAAGGACACCCTCTATAAGGACAATTTGGGAAAATATGGCCAAAACCTACGCTTTTTTATTTTGGTCCGTCCCTCTATAAGGACAATTTGGAAAAAATAATCAAAGGGTACAATTTCAAAAAAACACAGTAACTTTTTTGCAATAAAAAAATTGATTTGTTTTACAACGTTTCGAATATATTTTTATTCATCATGAGGTATCAATGAAAAACAGAACGATAATTTTGACGGAAAAGTTGACCCCAAAACATAATTTGGTACAAAACGGGCTATCCAGATTGTACCAAATTAAAATACTTTTATATATATCATATATATTATATCATATATTTTGTTTATATCATTTGATCTGGCTGAGGGCACATTTCGAAATTCTTGGAAAGTCCCCTTAAAATCCGCAAAATTATTTACAATTGAAGTAGCAGTGAGGTTATCACATATGCGACTGGTATCCAAATAAAAAAAATAAAAAATGTTTTTTGTAACACGGTTTCGCCAGCTACGAAGAACTAAAATCCTATGACCTAAACTGCAAACCACATAATAAATATTAATGTGTTATTTTCAGATATTATTTGACATTTTAACAATTTGATGACAAAATGGGAAATAAGTCGAGTAAAAGTCATGAAGTTTCAGACAGTTTCATGGCAAAATTGCTTGTCAAAGAGCTCAAATTGTCCCCAGAGCAAATTTGGATTATGAATCAATCTTCTGATATAAAGTAAAGTTTTATAATTTTTGTCTATAAATACCGTTTTTTGCCAAATAAAATTAAATAAAGCGTGATTTATTTCAGATGGCTCATATACAGGGAGGAGGCAAAATCGCCGGCCAGATACCGCTGTAAAAACCAACGCAATTTCACAATTTTTATTTAAAATACTTCCAGTGGCAATATCGCCAATTTTTTTAAGATTTATTTTACAAATTACTTAATTCGCGTTATGAATGGCGTCATTTTCAAGATAGAATTTCTCAAATTTACTTTTTTGCGTTTGATGGAGTACTTTTATAATTTTACGCATTTTGGTGATTCATTTTATTCGAACCTTAGAAGGTCGAACCTTACAGTTGTAAAACTTCTTATAAAATTCAATAATCGTTCGAAATCTCACGCTATTTCAAATTACGTGTTTTTTTTAATTTTTTGAACAATTTTTTTATTTATGTCTCCATATATCGACGAAAGTGCCAATATCGCCGAATTTTTGTTGTAAAAACTTTCGGCGATATTGGGCTCCCCCTGTATATCGGTGGGACTGCAGAGCAGTTTTTTTGCTTTTTACCGGACATGTGTCAAAAATTATCGGGTTTTCGCTCGAACAAAAACTTCAAAAATTACTGATAAAACTAGGAAATCGAAAAAACCGGCTCTGCAGTCACACAAAGCTTTTTGATGTGACCCATGTAAAAAACAGGTCGATAGTGAAATGTATAAAAAGTGAAATGTATAAATTTGAGATTTTGAACATAAACAGGCGAAAACAAGAGTTCTAGAGCATAAAATTCCAATGTTTTCGCTGGATCATATTATTGAGATCAAATTCTTCAAAATGATAAAAAAAAATATTTTTTTGCGCCACCCGATTATTTGAAAATGCAATGACATCATGAAAAATACAGTTGGTACACTTACAAAATGTTTAGCAAATTTATTTTCTTATCCTTTTGAAGAATTCGACCTTAATAATATGATCCAGAGAAAACATTGGAATTTCATGCTCTAGAACTCTTGTTTTCGCCTGTTCATGTTCAAAATCTCAAATTTATACATTTCACTATCGACCCGTAAAAACAGCCCTAAGCTACATTTTTTATTGGTAAATATTAATAAATCTCCGAAAGATTTTATATTCCGACCTGAAAAATGCAAATAAATCAATTCGGATTGCTGAAATGGAAAAAATAATTTCTTCTGATGATCTGAGCAATGCAGCGAACGTGGAAATTGATCGCTTGAAAAAAGAATTGAATAATAATTTGGAAATCTATAAAAGTAAAATGGAAATAAAGGATTTGAGATTCAAAGATTTACAGAAAAAATATAAAAACGTTCCAGAGGAAGAAAATATGGATACCGAACAATTGCTAAAAAGACTGCTTATTTGTGAAAAAGAATTGAACGAAACAAAAAAAATATACAAAAATCTTCAAATTAAACACAAGGTGATTACTTGAAGTCTTGCGTGTGTATAATAAAAAATATTACGAAACCGTGACGATGTTTCATTTCTTTCTTGAGTTTAAAATTTTAGAATTAAAACTGTCAATTGTGTCTATAAGGACTGCGTATATATGGACAAAACGACAGAAATTCTTAGATTTTTGCTTATTTTGTATGATCGAAAATTTTTCAAAGGTTATTTTCACTTGTAATTTTGAGCGTACTTTCAAAAAGCATATACAGTATGTATAGCATGTACAGTACAAGTCTATCGTAAACTAAAATTGGATTTTTTTTCTTCGCTCAGCGCCATTTCTAGAAATATATTTCACTTGAAACTAAACGCTTCCGCTAGGGTTCGAATCTAGGGATTGGAAATATCTGATAACAGATAATATTTTCACAAATCTTCTGTAGCACCGATCACAAAAAATTTGATCGGTTCAGTTCATGATTGATTCTAAGGTTCAACCCTAAAGCTTCATCATATTTTACAAAAATTTTGAAGAATTATGCTTTCAAAAAAGTTATCAATCAGAAATTTATTGTTATCCAAAACATTATACTTTCAATAAAAATTCAGAAAGAAAATTTCAAAGTTTTCTTGATTTTTTACTGATTATAATAAAACTTTTGTGTAAGGTGCGCCTAAGTCGTCTACAAATTTGGCTTGCATTTTTAGCTCTCTAGCGCTATCATTCAATTTCTTACAGCATTTTTAGTCAACAATTTTGTATATGGACAAAACAACACGTTTTCACATGAAAAACGACAAAAAATCATACAAAATTTTTGCATTAATACAACTAAAGTTTGCGGAATTTTTCAATTTGGAACAATAATCAATATATATTTTGGAAACGTTTATATTAGCCAAACAAACCGTGTCAATAATACTGTCAACCTTGATTTTTCTCATACATAATATCGAAGTTCCTGCCTAGTCGTCGATTTATCTCGAGCGTCATAACTTTGAGCCTGTGTCAAATCACAATACCCGATTGTCGACCCAATTCAAGAATCCCGCGATTTAATTGGCCACTTTATCAAAGTTATGACACTCCAGATAAATCGACGACTGGGCAGGATTTTCGATATATGCTCACCGCCTGTGAAAAAAGTAACATCATTCTAGGTTTAAGAATCATATCAAACCTACGCATATTTAAAATTTTTAATTCCGAATTTGAAAAATTAAAGATTTTATTTTTCGAAATTTTTTTTTACCAAATTTTTTAGAATTTCGCAAGAAAGTTCTCCAATTAGCGACCAGGGAATTGAAAAAATTGGGCAAAATTTTTTTTCAAACGTTGAAAACCGTCTTCCTTTTTTATTTGAATTCATTATAGGAATTTTAATGTTACCTATTGATCCTAGTAAAGCACCGTGCTGTGAACGCTAAATTTAGAACGACTTTAATTTAATAGTGTTAAATATACAATAATATTCTAAAATTTAGCGTAAACAGGCCAGTGGACATATCGAAAACGATCCCTACTGCGCCTTTCTGTCCACGCCTATCTGGGACGCCTGGCAAGCCATTCAGAGCGGCCAGCCATTCAAAGCGTCACTACCTTCACTACAGGTAGGCGTGGACAGAAAGGCGCGGTAGGGATCATTTTCGATATAGTAGTTAAATTAGACCTTTTTGCATTAAAGCGCATCCATAAATATAATACGTATTATAAATATAATAATTTTGAAAAGTTGTTGACGATGATTACAAAATAAATATATAGTGTCCCTATAACAAAATTATGTTTGAAACAAAACCCAGAATACTTTCAACAGTAATATAATCTCAATTTTCTAATCTTAAAATAACCTGTCTATTATTTTAAAGGTTTTGGAGAACGATTCGTTTAACTCAATAAAAGACCTGGAACATTTAAGTTTGGGTGGTTACAAATGCTCAAAAATTACAGGAAGTGTCCTACCGACCAAATCAATTAATTTTTTTTGCCTTTTTTCGATTGTTTTCTTTAGAACAATTTAGTAAACTAAAAAATTACGTTTGATTTAATTTAACAAGAAAAACGCCAAAATATTATCTTTACGTGAGTCAACTTTTTAGTTGATCTGAAGAGTTTCACTGGCTTTCTTTTGAGTCTACTTTTGAAACAATTGAAACACTTTTTATAGATTAAAAAACATGACGTCATTTTTGGTAGAAAAACGTGCTGTTATTTGTATAACATAAAAAATCTGTACCAGGACAGATAGGACAGAAAATTTTCGCCTTCCTTGGGACATGACAAGACAGACATTTCCAAACTAAAGAGGTTGGTGCAATTTGACAGATTTGCAATTTTTCCATTTTTTTTTCTCTTGATGGTAAACTTTTCGTCACTTTAAAATTTTCGGATAAAAACTTTTTCGTACAAAGTTTGCCACTTTTGAGCTTACTTCCTACAGTATAATCAGATTTTTTTCAGATCGATTATTTTTACTTTATAAATCGTCTTTTGAAAAAACGCGCGTTTACTATTGAAGGTGTCTAATTAAGGTAAAATTATTTTTTTATTAATTGGTAACCGTAAAGAACTTTAAAATTTATTTAATTTGTTTTTATATGATTTCTACGTCAAAATCTCAAATTTGAAATTTTTTTAAAAGACGAAAAAGAAACGAAATATTGGCACACCGAAATAAATATAAGAAAACGAGAACATATTTCAAATATGATATTTGAAGAAAATAAATTCCAGGGAAATAAGTTTTGAACAAGAAATGAGGAAAATTTTCAAAATATTTTTGACCAAAAATCACAAAAACATGTCATATGATTTTAAAAAAAAACATATAAAATATATGTGGTCGCCTACGCAGAAATTTTACATGAACTTTTTAAAGAGTATTTTTCGTTGATTAAATACAAATAATGAAAAAAAAATCGAACGAAAAATAAGGCATTTTTTCAAAATGTTCCGAACTTTTTTCCAAGATTTCTCATAATTTGTCGAATACGAAAAGTTCAATTTGAACTCAAAATTTTCTAAATAAGCAATATTTCTGAAATTCTGTCGTTTCAAAAGTTGCCTGGATTATGAAACATTACTTTGATAGTATAATTGGGGTCGGTACATTTTGACGGATACAGGCTCTTGCTGAAAAACTTTTTACTGGGTTTATATATTCCTCTCAATATACCATCAAAAGGATATTTTATAATCCAGGAAACTTTTGTGACTACAGAATTTTCGAATCATTGCTTTTCTAGAAAATTATTAGTTCGAATTAAACTTTTCGAATTCGACAAATTATGAGAAACTTTTGTAAAAAGTTCCGAACATTATAAAAATGCCTTATTTTACGCTTTTATCTGGTTCAAGCCAAAAAAACACTCTTTAAAAGGGCCACTTTAACTTTTCGCGTAGATGACCACATATTTTTAATATGCTCTTTGAAAAATCATATGAGATGTTTTGTGATTGTTGGTCAAAAATATTTAGAAAATTTTTCTCATTTATTGTTCAATAATTTTCAACCTCACTTTCTGGAATTCTCAGCAGAATATACAGAGAATGCCATCTTTTACTTTATTCAAATATGCCCTCGTTTTGTTTCTTCGCTCTTGTTCATACTCTGAATCATAATTTTTGCAACGACACAACAGTATGGCAGAAGTCCATCGAAGCCTTTTTTCATCCATAATTAATGTAATTTTATTTCACCAAAATTTGACAAATTGGTAAGCCGACGGTCGGCTGCCGACCCATCCACCATTTAAATTTAATTCATTAAACTCATGAAAAAAAAATATTTGTTCAGATGTGCTAAAATTTCGGAATTTTTAGTTTTTTTTCATAAAATTAAAATTTCGATTTTGACGTAAAATGATATAAAAAAAAATTAATTAAATTTTAATTGGTGGTCAAGTCCGTTTTTCAGCGCTCCTAATGGATAAATATTAAGAAATAAATTTTACTTTAATTTAGACACCTTCGATAGTAAATGCGCGTTTTTTGAGTGTTTTTTCAAAAGACATTCATAAAGTCAAAATCATCGATCTGAAAAAAATAAGATTATACCGTATAATTTAGAGTCTAAATTTTAGACGAAGTAAGCTCAGAAGTGGCAACTTTTGTTCGAAAAAGTTTTTCACCGACAATTTTGAAGTTGCAAAAAGTTTACCATCAAGAGGAAAAAATTGAAAAGGTGCAAATCTGTCAAAATGCACCGACTCCCTTAAGGGGGTTGTCGGTGTAAATAAAGCAAGAGTGAAAGAAAATTGTTTCTTTATAATCGAATCGTGGACAAAAAAGTATTATGAAAAAAATATGACGCTCTGATTGGACAAAGCGACGCAAGAGTGGTTTGATTGGTTAGAGGTTTTTTGCGTGGGCGTTTGATTCGCATCATACTCATTCTCATCAAACTCCAAGCTCAAATTAATTATTAACAATAAATCTGTTTTTCACGATAAACAACAGAGAATAATTTTTTCAACGAAATAACGGACAAAAATATAACAATATGTCGTAGGTTTCATAAAGTTTATGTTTTATTCAATTTGAAACAAAATTGACCGACTTATTCCGATTTTTGTGTGAATTGAGAACATATTTTTACCAGTTTTTCACTCCGGTACCGGTGAGCCATCCTTCACCAGAATCATAAAAAGTTACTTGCAGGTGATAGAGAAGGTTTTAGTCTCCCTTATTTTTTTTCTCATTTATTCTTATCTGCCCGTTATCAACCCTTCCAGTCCAGCTGGAGGAGAGGGCTATTTTCCCCAGCAATTCCAACATTCTACACCCACAACCCCCTTAAGGGGNAATTTTCGGAGACAAAAATTAGAGAAAGAAAAACAACTTTACATATGCCGTTTTAAATAAATTGAACGTCAAAGTTACTATATACTATATGATTCAAATAGTTTGAGACGCAAAAAACGCCCGCTGATCGGATTGGGCCAGTGTGCGTGGGCGCTCAATCGATATCGAAGTGAGACGCTAAAATCGCCCGGGCACTTTTTGCGTCTCACTACGATATCGATTTTTAAACTCAACTATTTTCAATATTTTTTAAAGTTTTATTTATTAGAAAATGAGTAGATAATCCTTAAACAGAACCAATTCAGTCAATTAGTTTAATATATTTCAATTATTTGCGACATTATATGTTATTTTTAAACGTTTTATTTCTTAAAAATTGAGTGGATTATCTTTAAACAGCACAAATTCTGTCATTTAGTAAAATATATTTCAAATATTCGAGAAATGTGTATTTATTATGTGTATTTATTCTAAAACTGACTTAATTTTTATCGAATGATGAAACTACGGTCTTGTCCAAACCAGTCTTTTGAAATAAGGCTTTTGATCATCGGAAATAAAATAAGTAAAGAAAAGTTTTGTCGACGCTAGGTTCTTCTTAAATCAAAAGGTCGCGGCCGTTACTTAATCAAAATTTATCAGGTGGTAGTTTGAAGCTGCTGCGTTTGTTTGTTTGTTTAGTTTATTGCTCAATAAGAATAATTAAGGCTTACTATGCCCTTGCAATTAACAGAAGGTACAGTTTTGTACAGAAGTTTATTGGTAAAGGCTGTATGCGGTTTTAAGTGCATATTCACCACGTATAATAGCGGCTAGTTTTATTATAAATCTACTCAAACATTGTTTCTGTGAATGATCACGTGTTTTTGGGGTTGTTGAAATCGATATGTTTTTAATACTTTTACTGCCAAATTTGATTTTTTTGTGTTTCACTATTTGCTGGACAGTCATTAATTCATTATTTGAAACCGTCCCAATCGGCTGAAAGCTGAAAAACATTTTCATACTTTTTGATTTTATATTGCAAAAGATATTATTTTTGGTTTTTTCCTGAGTCCTTCTAACTATTATATGTTTAGATAGCCGAAGAACCCTAGATTTCATCTGTTTTCGCAGTCGCTCGCTGAGATTATTATAGGTAAGATTTATGACATTTTCCGAACAAAATTGAAAATTTATAATTTTTTTTCCCGTTTTTCTGGATGATTTTTGGCTGTGAATATATTTTACAATATCATTTCGTATCGAAAATTTTGTTTTATACATGTAAAAAGCGCCTACTAGTAACCGAAACTTGAATTCATTATAATTTTTTTCAGTTATGCCGAAGGTCGTTAAAAAGGGGATAAAAGTTCTGGGTCCTAATGAGAAAGATGAGAGTTTAGTCAATTTGGCCGACCTCGCTGGGAAGACGATCCAAAAACTAAAGACACAGGTATATACGAGAAGAGAGTTTTTTTTTGGTTATCTTGTTAACCGAGCATCCGGTTTGTATTGTTGCTAAATAGCAGTAAAATTTGGTGTGATCTCGTGGTTGATCGGTTATCAAAATATTTTTTTTTCTTAATTTTGTCAGGTTAAAAAAAAAAGTCGGTGACAGCCAGCTATCAGTATCTGGTAGTTTATAATTTTTTGTATATTTAATACCGATTTGGTAGCTAGCTGGTACCGGTAATGTATTCGAAAAAGTTGCGTGTGCTTTTACTAATTTTTTTAGCTCAAGAAAAAAAATGTTGGCAGTTGTCCGGCCGCTGAAGTGCCGTATAAATTTCGCCTTGCGTACTGCGGTGAGGAAAATATTCAACACGTACAGGATGCTTTGACTAGATGTGCTAAAAGTAACGCGGCCCTTCAGCAAGCCGACCAGAATATATTGGTTGTCAACCGTCAAAGTTGGAAAAACAAAATAAAGCATCCCGAACTGTTTAATTTGCAGATGGATCTTACGTTTGATTTTAACATAGAACTTTTTCGAAAAGCAGTCACAGATGGCACCATTGATGAATTCTTTTTGATGGTCCATGACAACCTTTCTGCCATTGTTGATCGTTCTCGAGGTAACTAAAATAATAATTAGTAAACAATACAAAAATTTTTTTTTGAAAATTGCTGCTTTTCTATTTTTGCCGACTATTTGAAAAACAAAATTTTGACTAAGAAATATTTTGATGTATAGCCTTTTATTACCCCTGTCAGGGGTTAGTTGGTCTAGTTTTAACAAGGCTTCTTGAGGGCTCTTGGCTGGTATTGGAAAGTTTGTCGGTGGAATACTTAGGCAAGCGGCGGTGTCAAAAGTTGGTCCAATTTTTGTCAAACGTGCAAATGCCGATGAAATTTCCGTTTCTGCTTCCCTCGCACAGATTTGTTCTATGCAGAGAAGTAACGATCCTCGCTTGTTGGTTTCAAAGCCTAAAGATATGATTCGGCAGTTTTTGGAAATTTTTGCAGAGGTCGACCAACTAACGCTTAACGTCCAATTTATGGCCCAGGATATCGGTGTAATGTTGCATAATGCTGTTACTGTTGGGACCTCTTGTAAAAAGTATATCGCAGCGTTATCCCAAAAAAAAATTTCTGATGATTTGTTGCAGGTGGCCTTAAATATAAGTTTTCGAAAAAACTCTGATTTTGATCCGAAAAATGATCGTATGGATATTTTCGAGAACTCAGAGTCAAATCGACTTCGTGATTTGAACGGTCTTTTGCGTACCTTGGGCGCCACCTCCAACATTTCATTATGTCCTATTGTTACCAAGCTCATGTTTATATCACCGCCCAAATCCCATGAGCCCATTTTGATTAAAAATGATGAGAAAAACGAGCCAGGCTTTTTTGACAACTCTAAGCTTAGTAG
>SCLH01001017.1:509479-520660 GCA_004367855.1 Oikopleura vanhoeffeni | reverse complement strand
GTGCGATGTGGTGTATTATTATAGTTATCAGTTGTTTGTTCAAGATAATCAATCCAACGCTTTGATTTATTTGCATACAACGTTTTTTCTAACCTACGTTTGATGGTTTGAATGACTCTTTCGGCCATTGAAGCTTTTTTATCAGATTTTATACTGTAAAGATGAATACCATAAGTTTTGAACACATCTTTCACATCTTTGTTGAAAAATTCGAGACCATCATCTGTTATAATAGTATTAGGATGATTATCCATACTGCTTAGAATGGACTGGAAAGCTTCAGATGTTGAATTTTTATCTTTTTTCTTCATAGGTCTTGTCCATAGCATTTTTGAAAAGCAGTCAATAACCACCAGAATGTATTTATAACCTCCATTTGCATGTTTCAAGCCAGGTTGTGAATATTCTATTAAATCGGCCATGAATATTTGTCGAGGATAATGCGTTATAATTTTTCTTGTAGGGTATTTTCGTTTCACAACACGTCTATGTAAACTATGATTCTCATTTTCTTTCAAAAATTGTATAATCTTAGCTGAATATGATGGAGTACTCCTTATGTTTTCATATATTTCTTCTAGATCTCTTTCAATTTCTCTAGATTTCAATGTTTGAGTTCCAACATTATTTGTTGAACTTGTTTTTTTAGCTTTATTAATAGCTATTTTGTCAATATATTGCTGTTTTCTCGTTCTCATTTTCTCTATTAATGAGATAATTGAATTAAAACCCACGCTTTTATCCAAAATAAACCATAAGTTAAATGCCCCGAGGCGATATAAGTATATTGCATAACAATCAACAATAACTACAGTACCCCCCCGGAAGTTAAAAGTTCGCAGACGTATTTTTTACCTTTCTCTAACTACTTCCGATTGTGTTCGCGATATGGTTGACACATCAGAAATTATGCCATTAGGTGAAATTCAAAATTTTACGCCACAAAGGCAGTTAACTTTGATACTTACGACAGCAAAGCCGTAAAGAAAAACATAAAATTTTAATTTTGTATCAAAAAATTATGAAAAATTGAATTTTCCACTTATTTTGATGTACAAAAATATCTTTTATATACACGTATAATTTCATGTTTTAAAATTCTTAATTTAACTTTTCGCGTTAAAACAAAATCCAGCCATGTCAATCAAAAATTCGCGTCATCTTTTATAAACTCATTTTTCACGCTGTTTGCGGACCTCAAAATTGTTATTTATCAAAAACAAAATCTGTTTATTTCATTGTTTACTAATCATGCTTACAGAACATTTCTCGATTTTACACTGAACGGTACACTCAACCGTTAATACGGTACTCAACGGTACTATACTGTTACTGACCAATTTTCTCGTTTTTTGCGCTCAACGGAAATTTTTGGCAGCTCGTGAGCTCCAAAATGACAACTTTATAACGAGAGTTTTTGGAATATGAAAGCACTTCTTATTTTTATTCCGCAAAATAAACTGAAAAAAAACTTAGAATAAAATAAAAAAAAATTCAAGAAACTTTGATTATCTATATATTGTATCATATAAATTGGTGACCACAAAAGACGTTTGTAGAGATTTTCAAATAATAAAAATAGAATTTGAGAAAATCTGCATCCGATTTCAGTTATTTCTTCTTTCGGAGCTTTTCGACCATCCCAAAAGGTCAAAATTAATCAAAAAAGTTACGAATTTGAAGGAATCTTAGAAGACATTTAAAACACCCTTGATCAATTTGACACGCTGACTGGATTTGCTATGGATTCTTTCTCCGTTTCGACCGATGAAAAAATTATAGAAATACATGAAAATGCCCGAAAAAGCTTGATAAGGAGTTTTCTGACTACAGACTTCCTCGAAAAACATAATGGGGAATAACGAAAATTAACTTTCAAAGATACAATTTTATTGATCAAGGAGATAATTGGAGTCGATAGTGATAAAAAGCGCTGTGAATAAGCTATTGAAAAAATTACAAATTCAACGAGAAATGTAAAAGCTGAAGAAAATTTTTTGAAATTCAGCAATCGACTGAAATCTATAGCTACAAAGATAATAGGAGCAGATACGGGATGAAAAAATATTTCATCGAAAAGATTTTTCGAGCTAATATTTCGCCGTCAATGCGCAGTTTTCTCCTGGAGCATAATAGTTCGGACAAGAGCATAGAAGATATCGCTGAAATCCCAGATAAATGTGGAAAATTTCGAAAATCTACAAACTTGTATCAAATTGACACAGAATCATCGGACCTGAAGATACAAAACTTGACAAACATGGTCGCGGCGTTAGCAGAGCAGAATAATTCACTTATGGAAATGATGAACGAGAAATTTAACACTTTCAATCTGGAAATTAATAAAATAAAAACCGCACCAAAAGTATCTCCAACGCCCCGTGACACCAATCAAAAAAGTGCACCACAAGATAGAAAAGAGTATCCAGCATACTAGGAACTTAACAAGGCAGGATTTCCAGTCCGGTGTGCTAGCTGTGGCTACCAAGGACACAGTGCAGGGGTTTGCAGAGGCACCCGCGCAACATGCAACGTTTGCAGCCGACAAGGTCATACCGCGTATGTTTGTCCGAATCGATCAGCTAACCAAAATAGCTCCAAAATGACAACTTTATAACGGGAGTTTTTGGAAAATAAAGCACTTCTTATTTTTATTCCGCAAAATAAACTGAAAAAAAACTTAGTATAAAATAAAAAAAACTTCAAGAAACTTTGATTATCTATATATTGTATCAAACTTCACCAAACTCGAGTTTTTCATCATCGAGTTCAAGGCATTCAAATTCGTTTAACATAAGTTTTCCCTCACCTAGTTCTTTTTCGTTAAACGCGAGTTTGCCCACTCTAAGTCCTAGTACATTAAATTTGAGGGCCGACAAAAAAAAAAAAAGCTTGTGCTGAAAACATAAACGCGGCCCTTAAAATAAACCTCAATAAGACAATAATTGAAAATCAAAGCCTTATATCCTTCAACGAAAATTCACGAATTATGATGTTTTTCGAAAGAAAAGATTTACGTCGAGGAATATCGGTCGAAGTAGAGGCAAACATTAACTTTTGATTGAATAACGACTAACTGGTAGACAAAAATTATCTAAAAATGACTCAGTTAGTCATAAATGCCCAGATAGTCGAATTAGATTAAAAAGTATATCGATTTATAAATAATAAAATTATTTAAGTTACTTTGTTTGGACTTGATTGCGCTAGGGTGTTCTGCTAACAAAACAAGGGAAATTATGGCATCTTTCGTCGAACAGACAAATGATGTACCAAATTTCCCACAATTTGAGAAATTGCTCCCTCCTAGAAGTTTCATGCATTCCACGCCGATTTTTGTAGAAGCATTGAATGCTCTATTCCTTCGAATAAAAATAACAGGTTCGAATAAAAATAAAATTAAAGTAATAGGTGCTCCAGTTAAAGTAACGGTATAATATTTTAATATTGATGTACAATATAGTTTATAATCTACTCTACTGTATCAGTTTTGTAGGTTTTTAAGCTACTCTGGCTAACATGGAAAATAAACAGTATAAAACGCAATATCATACTTTAGTTTAAAATTTGTTTTCATTGTTTATCGCCCAATGTTGGTTTTTGTAAAAATCGTAAATCATTTATCTTCATTTTCTTATACAACTATATTTATATTTAATTTCAGAAGAAGCCGAGCATATCGTAGTTGGCTCTGATGGCACTCCGAATTCCTATGGTGATCATATTTATTGGGTTGTCATCGAGTGTGACTCCCATAATTATGCTGTTGGTATCAAACCGAGTGGACAAACTGCCCAAGCGCAAGCTGATGCCATGGATGCCATATTCACAGAAATTTCTTCTGAGGAAAGCATGAAAGCATGAAAAGAAAAAACTATTGGAACTTCGTCAGACACGGCGTCATCTCAGATGCTCACAAATGAGATATTCATCAAGAATTTAAACAACAGAACACCCTTAAAAGTTACAGATGAAAGAAATAAAAAGATATCGATTTCAAAAATGAACCTCATCAATTGGAGAATCTTTAAAAAAACTGAAAGAAAATTAAAAAACTGTTGTTGACCTTGATTCCGACAATGTTTTGGATGATTTGAGAAGCAAGCAGTTTTTCCTGTCATTTAGATGCCAGTTACACATTATTTAACTCATTCGGCTGGACAGCCAAAAATTTAAGCATAATAATGACAATTTTGGCTGTTTAGACGCCTTTGTAAAAAAAGTGATTTCGAAAAGTTTATCGATATAGAAATTGAATTTTTTTTTAGTAATGAAATATGTTAAAGCCCTTAAAGACCAAAAGTGAAAATTCCACAACGAAGGAATTTGGATTATATTTGAACAAACTCGGAGAAAACATGGATAAATGGATGTCATTGAATTCCAAAAATATGGAGTTTGATCAAAATAATTTGTTATTTTCACTTCAAAATATAGAACTAACAGAATATAACAAAGTAAAAAATATCAAAACATTCCTGTTCGACGGGGCAAGATTGTCGTTCAACATAACAGAAGTCCAGGTAAATTCAAAAAAACTAATCCTTATTAATTTTTTATGTTTTTGAGTTTAATCAATTATCTTTCCACTTTAAATAGTCTGTTCTTGACGTTTCGGCTAAAAAAACATTTTCAGTGTGCACCGAACAAGTTTGTTTTCGACTTAAGCTTTTTTAAAACTCATACGATTTAAAATTGTTCTCTGCACACTGAAAATGTCTTTTTAGTCGAAACGTCAAAAATCAACCTACTTATTTTTTTTAAGGATTATTTGCTTTTACTCGCCATATCGCTTTGTTAACGGCTATTTATTGTTAACGTTGTTTTTTGGGAGATTCCATAATTTCAAGTAACACAAATACTTTCAACGAATCAATTTTTGATCATTTGAAGTATATGGAAAAGCAAAAAGGAAAAATGAAGATTGACAATTTGGAAGGCTTGGTTCTTTACAAAGTCAATGGTACATCCGATTGGCTTGCTAATCTTACAAAACCGCGAAAACTTGAAGTGAGTAGTAAAATCGCTCAGAATTCACATTTTTTTATTTCTAAAAATTATTTTAGACTCGAGATAACAAAAATAAAATAATTTTATTTAACTATCGTAACAAATACTTATTAGATTCTTGAAGAAGCAAGGGAGTTCAGCTAAAATCTTAACAATTATAATACTGAAATACTTTTATTTAGTGTAAGTTTTTCCTGTGATTATTATTCTTTGTAATTTGAGACTATCTTTTGTCTAGAATTGTGAATAAATAAATTATTTTTGCAAGCAAATCCGATATTCTAGAATTAGTTATTCGATAGTTATAAACTTTTTTTGCTTGTAATCGATTTTTCGTATGCTGAATGGTCGGATACAAGAAAAATAATACCGAATTTGAGACCGTGGTCGAAGATAAAAACTGCACCCATAAATTATGGGCCATAATCCCCTTAACAGGCAGTTTTGTATCATTTAAAAAAAATTATTGAATTTTGCTTTGTTTTTTTTCTTGTTTCGAATTTCTAAACTGATGTTTAATGCTTCATAATTTTCTTCAAATCCTTTTGGCAAATTCGGCGGGATGTTTAAGATTTTTTCTCGTTAACTGTTTTATCTGCTGTTTTTCTTAAAAATTTAACCAAGTTTATTTTGGTAGTTTTTAGCGATCATTTTATATGCTAATGAGTTATCATTAATGCTAATAACTTATCAATGGTATATATCACGTTACGATTTTTGAAATATAATTTAGTTCCATATCCTTTTCCCAACGGAACTCCATCTCAAAAACGCTTACTATCTCTATAGCGCGTGTTCGAATCCCACTAATGTCGTCTTAGTAATTATCTTGAATATGATTATTGGCAAGGGTCTTGATAATGGAACCGCCAAATTTTATCGGTGTGTAATCACTCAAGCAATCACTTAGACAATTACTTAGACAACATCAGTGAAATCCGAACGCGCGCAATAGAGATAGTAAGCGTTTTTGAGATGGAGTACCGTGGGGAAAAGGATATCTAGAATTCAAAATGTAATAATATGTTTCAAACGCCATAATTGGGAGCAATTCTCGAAAACAAATAAAAAAGTTCGCTAGAATTTTTTTTTGCAATTTTGCTTTTCAGGGCTTTTAAAAATATATCCATAAGTTTAAAAAACACATTTTTTTACTGTTTCAGTTAGGGACACATTGATCGACCCTAAAAAAGTGTTCAAGTTATGGCGATGTGTTTCAGTTAGTGGTGTTCCAGTTAGGAAACGAGGACTGTATAACATAATTTTAGTCATATCTTTGTTTTAGCATTTCCACATACCATTATTTTTATCGGTATTGTTTCAAACATTGTTGGCTGACAGAGTGATAGTTTCTTGGTTGTGATAATTTTGTTACCTATTTCTTGATTCTGTTCAATTTCTCCAGCTAATTCCTCTAGTAACTCTTTATACGGGATCGTTAGATTTAAAGTTATACTGAAACTTTGCTTTGGACAATCAACCTTATATTTAATAAGAATTTTGGCATTATTCAACGGGTGTGTTTTTTTTCTGAGAAGTCTTTGTCTATTTTTGAAATGAAAATTGAATTTTTTAAAAATATATTTCGACAAACATACTTAGGTGCCCACTATGTAAAAAACTCAAAAATACATGTATACTGTACCGTATCACATTTCTTTCTTAAACAGATTATTTCATTGTTTTGGAAAAATTTTGCACAACATTTAAGTACTGTATTATAGCACTGATGATGAAAATTAACTTGGCATTATTATTGAGAGAATTGTTTGGATGAGAATGAGTGAATTGGCGTAATCCTTAACTTGGGCGCGGCATAGTGCTTCATTGAAAACTTTCTAACAGCTCTCTTACTCACCCCAAATATCAACAAAAATAGCATTTATAATGATTTTTCCGAGGTTTAATTCTCTGAATTTTAATGGTTAGCAAATTGATTCTCTTGCTCAAAGAATCCCTGTACTTTCATACAGTGTTTTGAAAAGTTTTTACAAAAAATACAGAACTCACATTACAGAATTTTTGGATTAACTCAATCCGAGGGTTAACAATTTATCGAGCCCGTTTCAATTGCAGAATCGAGTTCTTTTATAAACAGCTCATAATCTTCACGGTTTTCCAACAATGAAATCAAAAATTCAACTTTTTGATCTTTTGCTTCAACATCGGATGAATTTGGTTTTGCAGGTGGGATTTTTGCGGAACCACTGAAGCAAATGGATTCGTAAAACTCATCAGTTTCTTGATAATGGACGAATAACTCGGAAATTGGAGGAAAATTGTCTGGAGACTCTGATTTCCAACGAATTTCTAATGCTGATACAACTGTGCAATTTGTTGTCCAAGTGTACGTCTAATTCGGCCATTCAATAAAAATAAAATCGATAAAATGGCAAAAATTGTCAAAATTAAAATTAGGTCAATTAATAGAAATCCAGGAGAGGGGGAGGGGGCCATATCGCCGAAAGTTTTTGGCAAAAATTTTTGGCGATATTGGGCCGGCGATATTGTATTTTCGGATAACCTGCCTGAGTTGAAATATCCGATTCAACTTTCCAATTCGTTTGTTTTTGATTGTTTGCATATAACAAACCAATATTTAATTCCAAAAAATCATAAGAAAAGTTATTGAGATTTTTCGATTGTTTAACAGTAATTTTTTGAAAAATAATGTCTTTATGGAAATTGATCCGGATGCTCTCAATCGAAGAATTAGCAATTGGACTCCAAAAAGTACTATCATCGCCATCAAACAAGTCTATAGTGAAGTTTCAAACTAGAGAATTTAAAAATCTACATCACAATTCCTGGGTGCGCGAAAAGACTATTTTGCTTAAGAATAATTTCCCCTTTTTGGGCAATAACTACGTGATCTTCTCGTCTCATAACGAAAATTCTAAGAATCACGCTCAATATATATGACGGCAAATTATTTTTTATAAGCACATAATTAGGGAAATTTTCTTCGATGACCAGGATGTCACCCAAGGATGTCAAAACTGAGGCTTATAGAGATGAAATAAATCAAACAATGCCAATCTTAATGATTTAAATAAAATTCAAATAAATATTTATAAAATTTTCAAAAAATCGCCAAAATTTCCCAAAATGCAAAATTTTCAAATAATCGGAAACTTTCTTTAAGAAAAAAAGAGTCGTTTTGTGCACCTCGGGATCGTAAGCGATATGATTCGATGCAATCATTCGGATCCAATTCTTAATTCAAATTCCAAAATTGTGACTGCAAATATCAAACTCATCTCATTTAAAACTCTGTGCCGTTATGATTATTTAAATTTATGCTTGCTATCGCCATATCTCCTTGCCAAATTTTGTTTGATTTACAAAGGAAGTTAAATGGAATAAAAGATAAGAATGGGTCCCCTCCAACACAAAACGAGGATATATTTTTGATCTACAAAAATTTTGGTCGACTTTAGGGCTAATTACTGACATGACTTTATGAAAACATTTTGAAAAAAAAATATCGTCGATGCGCTTCTTTTGGTGTGAAATTTGTTCGAGAAGAAACTGTCAGGCATTTAAACTTGCAAAAATCTTTTAAAATCTTATACCTCTCAAAAATAATGGTTCGGTATCCGAAATTAATTTCGATGACATCGAATTTTAGTCTAGATCATCAAAATTATTTGGCTGACGGAGATACTATATTTTGGGCAACATTTCTCTTTTGCTATTTAAAGGGGTTGCGGTCGCAAAAATGTACTTTTGTACTCCACTTTACCATAATACTTAACTGCTTCGAAACTTTTGAGAATAGCCATTTGGTAGATCTATCCTAAATCTATAATATCAATTTATCAGAATAATTTTAGGTCGACCCTGGTGACCACCATGCGGCGAGTTCTAGAACATCAAACCGAATTTTCAAAATCTATCTCCTCCTAGAGCTTGCATACGATTTCACTCAAACTTGGTATGAACCACGGAAACACTTATGATTGTTATATGATCAAAGGATTTTTTAAATGTCCAATTTATTCTAGAACTGAAAAAAACAGCCTAATTTCAAGATTTTAGCTATTCGAAAACTCGAAAATAAAAGTCGTCGGATTTGGTCGAATGGTCCACCAAATTAAAGCTTGAGTTTCACTGATCACAAAATCTGCTTACATTTTTTTGATATTTTGAATTCTTCTGGTCGAAAAGAGTGTTTCAATGTTTTCCAAAACAAATAGACGGAAAAATTCTGAAAAAATGAAAATTTCGAACTTTTTTTTTTTTTTATTTAGTTTATGCTTTCTGGGTGTTCCCTCGCAATTTCGTGCTATTTTTACACCCCAAAGTACCCTAAAAAGAGTGCGACCGCTAATCGCTTAATACACTGCTTTCTTCCGCCTACGCTCTTTTCGTCACAAAAACAAAGAAATAATCAAAAAATTGACCAAGAATGTTGTCGAGCAAAAATATATACTCTCGCAAAAGATACAGGTACCCAACGGTTCATACGGGAGATAATTCAAATCACATTTACATTCTCCATTTATAAAATTTGAATTTTCAGGACATAAACAGTGTTCATTCACTATTTGACTTCCAATACCTGTACAGGTTTCACTATAATAAGATGGCCAAAAAATCAGCATATTTAACAAGTACTGATTTTGTCAATTTAAGGGATTATTTCGTAATAACCTCGAAAATTTTGGGACTTGATAGATTTTTGTTGGTCAAAAAATTAATTAAGGCCACCTTATCTGCATAAATTGTCATCACCCAGTTGAAAATCGCACTTGCAATTAAAATCACTATCAAATTCTCCAAATGGACATACGCATGAGTCGTTACGTAGATATGTTCCTTGGGCAAAGGATACAAATTGAAAAAACGATTGAAAATTTTGCTAATAAGAGTTAACGAGGTGAAAAATAAAATTCAAATGAACTCTGATTACCATTTTGACACAAAAAATAATGTTTTTATTGAAAAATTGAAAATTAATATTAGTTTTAAAACGAAAAATTAATATTGTATTGAGATCTTCTATCATTATAGAAGTAGCAAGGTACAATAGCGGGGATTTGTCGGTTGAGCATTGGAGGCTTCAAACTTAAAACTTCGTTGGAGGCTCCAAAGCCGATTTTAAGGCTCGATTTTGAACACTTATACTTTGATAGCTAATATATTTCTTTAAAATGTTATAAAATCATGTTTTGGTCAAATTTCACCATATTTCTCAATGATAATCGGTCAAGAACACAGTTTGAAACAGGGGTCGGCATAACTTTTGAAAAACCTGATCGGATCTAACTTGATCGGATCGAGCTTTTCAAAAACCGATCCGATCAAGTCGATCCGACCAGGTTATGCCGACCCCTGGTTTGAAACCTGGTTCACTGAAAAAATATTCGTTCCTTATCGTATTAACTTAATGAGCGGTACTTAGCGGCAATTTCAGAGAATTCTTAATAAGATCGGTTTATTTGTCAAAATACAAGGTTTATGTAATTCACTCGAAAAGAAATAAATTAAGATTTCCGTATAGCAGATAAGCTTTGTTGGTCTCTATGAATAACTGGAAGACTTTCCTAAAAATGAATTCCTCAAAATTTTGGGATAGTCAGTCAGTTTTCAGAAATCGGCGTTTTAGTTAAATTCCAGAGAAATCGGCAAAAAAAGTAAGATATGAAATAACTTTCGAATGGTTGGTGATAGAATAATTTAATTGAGATTTTTAAGTTTTCTCGGCAAACTTCATCTTGAATTTTCATCAAAAATCTGTAGAAGTCAGGGTTGAATATTTTTGGAGCCGATTAATCAGCTCGGAGCTTTCAAGGGCTAAAGCTATGTTCATTAGATAAATTGGATTAAATTTCGAATAAAATAAGTAAAGGAGTCATTGTTTTATATTTCAAATTCCGCATATTAATAAATTTTCAATTTTGATTACATTGATTTTACTCATATGTCCACCAAATAACCAAACTCAAATTTTTCAAGTTTTTGATAATAAATTTTTGAAAAAGGTCAAAAACTAACAAAAATTGAAATAGCGAGAAAAACCAACAACAAAATTTAAAAAACGTGAAAAAGTATAATTTATCAGCTTTTAGATGAAAAGCAAGACTTAAATTTAATTTTCAAACTACACTGGATAATCAAGTGCGGACAATCCAGTCTGAATTTCCTTTTTAATTAAAGAATCTATAA